>NW_004624837.1:1207414-1219154 GCF_000247695.1 Heterocephalus glaber | reverse complement strand
TTTTCATTTAATATGTATTTTTGTTAATATATTTTCATTTAAGGAGAACATCTTTTAAAAATTTTATAACTGGTCTAGAACTTTTAAAAATGGAAATAAGAAAGAAAACATAAAAAGTTTAACATGCAGATGAGGACCATTATGAATACTTTGATGAGCCCTTTTAAAGATCTTGAATTATTTGCACACATACATAAAGTCGATTATGTTGTAGAATGTCATACATTTTGTGCTATAGCCACAATTGTGTAGTTTAACATTACTCAGAAGTATGTGTTCAACTACACAAAGGATAAGTTGTTTAATAGTATTTTAAGAAAAACTACAATAAAGATACAGCTCAAGAGAATAATGAGATGCATATACAGTGGAAACTTGGATGAAAATTAATGTTATCTTTTTATGAGATCTTTCAAATGTGTGCCTCTGTAAATTCTTATCATCCATTATTTGCTTTAGTCCCATTCATTCACACATGTGTATATTTTTCGTTAATTCTATTGTTGAAACTATATTATTTTGATGGCTCAAACTGTGTGCTTGGAAATAAATGCAGCCCAGCCCTTGAGACATATCAAACTAGTGAATAGGAAACAGAATTAAACATATCAGTGACCTATATAGAACCACCATGTGAACAAACAGGAGTGGACAATACTCACTGGGAGGAAAATGGTCAAAATATCTTAGAGCAGACTATCTGAGTTGGTTCTTGATGTTTGTTCATATAGTGAACTTGTAAGACTTGGGATAAGGAAAAAAATGTGAAATAGTTTTTTGGTATTTAAATAACAAGTTTAGTAGATTTAGTAATACAAGGGAATAAGAGTATTAAATTATGCATAATGGTGTGAGAACTAAGTTAACCTAATTAGGGAAATGGTTAAGCTTTTAAGACACTTTTCCAATTTTAATTGATTTTTATGTATGTACTCCTTATAATATTAGACACAGCTACATCATATGCCCTCCTACTATGATGGTGAGATTAGAAATTCATTTCAGTAAACAAGAGTATGTTTTAATCAAAATGCCTCTGAGAAAATGTAATGTCACATTTTTAAATAGAACTTCAGGTTGCTATAGTGACTAGCAAAACTGCCACTATTTGTTCTAAATAACATAAAAAGCATCTTTAAAGATGGTGAATCATCTTCTAAATAGCTTGACCATTAGTTACTTATATTAAATTGAAGTACACTGATAATGAGATGAGTTTTTCACATGGAAGAAACAGAAGAGAATGTAGAGTAAGATAGAAAATAGAAATTTCTTTTTAAAGCTTGATGGGTTAAGTGGAGACAAATGTTTGGTGCACCCTCTACAAAAGAGGACACAGTTTCTCTTCACTCATAAGATCATCTGTTAAATTTAAATCATCAAGTAAAAATATCTTTTTTCAGTCCCCATGAAAGTGTACAAGCTACTGAAGCATAAGGGCAGCTGAATCAAGGAAAAAGTGCATAACAGAAGGAGTAATGCATTCTGCAACCATGGTTCTCTTGGAGTCAGTGTTTGGCAGGAACACTTGTCTTAGTTGCAGACTTTGTGACACTGGAAACAAAACTGCACAGGGAATGGGGAAAAATAAGAACCATGATACATCATGTACAGGTTCAAGCACCCAATGATAAATGTAAATGTATTGTATACCTAAAATGTACCAATAAAAGAATTTAGAAAAAAAATAGTGTAAATAGTTTTAAATCTGGTGAAAATATTTTTCAAATATTCAAAATATTTTTCAAAAACATTAAAAATTAAAATAAATGTATAATACAATATCAAAGGCTCCCTGATATCTTTTGAAACCTCATATAATAAAATTGAACAATACATAATCATGTTCCTACTTGACAGTGGCAGAGACCCTTAGAGCTTTTAAAGAAACAAAGTCAGGAACTTATGGTCAACAATGCAAGTTTAAATGTTAAGAATACCCACTAAAGACTTTCATGCCATGTTTAAAACCTGAAAGCAAATTCTAAAATTTATAAGCAGTGTATACCTATTACTAATAGCCACTCTGATGTTCTCTGTTATTTTGTAGAAAGTAGTGTAATCGCTGTATATTCTGGGTTCTTTTCTGGCCTCAATCTTCTCATCTTCTGAATGGGGAAAATAATGTCTATTGAAAATAAGGAAATAATTTAAAAAATTCTAGCCCAGTGCCTAATAAAGTTTACTTCTCTCCCTTTGTCAATAATTTCCAAACTTAATAAAATTTAGTAAATTCTACCCTGCTATAGACATTTACAGTAGAGTGCTTTCATTTAAGGTTAAATTTTTTGAAATACTAGAAGAATTAAAAAAGTCCTTCATTTTGCCTCAGAAGAAGGCTATGCATGACAAACAAAGTAATTTTTATCAATAAGGCAGTGCAGAAAAGATCATGTGTCAACCTTGTCTTCTTAGCGCTGGTGTGATTAATTATACACATTAAAGGATTCTGCTAAGGTTTGGAACTGTCTCCCAAAGGCCCATGTGTTAAAAGCTCAGTTGCCAGCCTGAGGTGTTTTGGAAGCTGGTGCATCTTTAAGAGGTGGAAAGAAGTTAAGTGACTGGTAGCTGGTGATAAAACCATGAAGGGTATATTAGAACCCCAGCCCCTTCTTCTCACACTTATTTTCCAGCTAGCATGATGTGAACAGTTTCTTCCAACACAAGCTCCTGTCCTGCTGTACTGTGCTGCCACAGGGCCAAAGCAACATAGCCAAGCAACCATAGACTGAAGCCTCTGAAAAATCATCAATGTTTCCTCCTTTTAAGTTGATTTATATTAGATAATTTTTACAGCAATGGAAAGCTGACTAACACAAATTTCCATCTGTATTGTTTTGCAAATAGATAACAGCACAAAACTTTCTTTTCAATGAACTAAGTGGCCCTAGCAGTATAAATATATAAATTAGCATATACATTGAAATATTTTTTTAAAATGGAATATATGATTTGGGGAATTATTAGAACTTCTCCCTACTTCCTATTTCTCTATCTTCTTTTTTTTCATGTTTTCTTTAACATTTAATAGAAACTAAGTGCAATAAATTTGTACTGCTTTTTACATAAAACAGCCAACACATAAATGTACACAGATTAGCAGGAAGATCAATTGTTAAGGATGGCCCAGTCCTGTGGGATATTTTCTCAGAGCATGAAAGTCAGAGTTCAGTTGGGGAAAAGGGTCCAGACTGCCAGATTAAGTGGGTGTTAAAAAAAAAAAGCTAAAATGCAGGCCTTTGGGTAGATAACTAGATGCTGGGACCACCAATATTTCAAAGGTACCGTTCTAAAGCACAGCCATCACTTATAAAGGAAAGCCCATCATAATCATAGCAGACTGAAAACAAAAACCAAGTCTAGGGAAACTTGAAGTATTTCAAGCCCTAAAGGAAAGCAAACTCCAACCCAGATTGATGTACCCTGCAAAACTATCTTTCAACATTGATGGAGAAATAAGGTACCTGCATGACAAAAAACACCTGAAGAAATTCATAACCACCAAATCAGCACTAAAAAGTGTTTTGAAGGATATTCTCAAAAGAGACAACAAGGATTACAATTCCATGAACCCCAACAGAATAAATTCACCAGGGAAAGCAATACATATCACTTAAAACCATCAATGTTAATGGTCTCAGTTTACCAATAAAAAGAAACAGACTGGTAGAATAGATCAAGAAGCAAGATCCAACAATATGCTGCATACAAGAAACATATTTAATTCAAAAAGCCAGAAAAAAGCAGGCATAGCAATTCTATTTGCAGATGAAATGGATGACAAACCAAGACTGATTAAGACAGACAAAGAAGATCACTACACCCTTGTAAAGGGAACAGTCCAAGAGGAAGAGATAACAATCATAAATATATATGCACCAAATAGCAGTGCACCCAACTATATAAAACAAATATTAATGGACATGAAAAATCATATGAGCACTAATACAATTATAATGGGGGACCTCAATGTCTCACTGTCACAAATAGATCAACTAGACCAAAAAATCAACAATGATATATTAGAAATGAAACAAAATTTTGCACAAATGGGCATAGTAGATGTTTACAGAGTGTTCCACCCCACAACATCAGAATACACATTCTTCTCAGCTGCACATGGGACATTCTCAAAAATAGGCCACATATTAGCTCATAGACATCCATAAGTAAATGCAAAGGAATTGAAATTATACTGTTCATATTATCAGACAATAGTGTAATGAAATTGGAAATCAATGGCAAAAGAAACCAGAAGAACTTCATAAACACATGGAAATTAATAACACCCTCCTGAACAACCAATGAGTCACAGATGAAATTAAAGAAGAAATCAGACAGTTTCTACAATTAAACAATAATGACAATACAATATACAAGAACTTATGGGACACAATGACAGCAATCCTGTGAGGGAAATTTATAGTGGTGAACACCAATATCAGAGCAGGCTCACATAAACAACCTAAAGCTTCTAGAAAAAGAAGAGTACATCAAATCCAAAGCTCATACGAGGGAGGAAATTTTAAAAATTAGAACAGAAATCAATGCAACAGAAACTAAAAAAAAATACAAAGAGTCAATGAATTAAAGAGTTGGTTCTTTGAAAGATTAAATAAAGTTGACAAACCCTTAGCCAATCTTATCAAAAAAGGGAAAGAAAAGACTCATATCTATGCAATTAGGTATGAAAATGGTGAAATCACAATAGACCCTGCAGAAGATCATCAGAATCATCAAATCCAGAAGATCATCAATACCTACTTCAAGAACCTGTATTCTAATAAGATGAAAAATACACTGAAGGAAATACCACTACCTATCAAGCTCTTTAATAAAATTGAAAGAGAAGCAATACTTCCAAATTCAATCTTGGAAGGAAGCATTACTGTAATTCCAAAACCAGAGAAGGATCCAACTGAAAAAGGGAACTACAGGCCTATCTTCCTGATGAACATAGATGCAAAAAACCTCAATAAGTACCTGCAAACAGAATGCAGCAAGTCATCAAGAAGGTTATGCACCATGACCAAGTAGGATTCATCCCAGGGATGCAGGAATGTTTCAAAATACTCAAATCAATAAATGTAATACACTATATTAAAAAAGCCAAAGACAAAAACCACAGTCCTCTCAATAGATAAAGAAAAAACATTTGACAAGTTTTGACACCAATTTATGATAAAAAACCTACAGAAAAGTGGTATAAATGGTCTTTATCACAATCTGATAAAAGTCGTCTATGACAAACCTTCAGCCAACCTCATAGTAAATGGACAAAATAAGCTTTCACTCTAAAACCAGGAGCAAGACAAGGATATCCATGGTCACCACTCAGGTTTAACACAGTTCTGGAAACACTAGCCAGAGCAATTAGACATGAGAAAGAAATAAAAGGAAAAAATATAGGAAAGGAAGAAGTTAAATTATCATTATTTGCAGATGACATGATAGACTACACAGAAGACCCCAAAAACTCCATCCAAAAACTTTTAGATTTGATAACCCAATTAAGTGGTGTAGCTGGTTACAAAGTCAGCATTCAAAAATCAATAGTCTTGTACACAAACAAAAAGCTCACTGAGAGAGAAATTAGAGAAACAACCCCTTTTACAGTAGCATCCAAAATAAATGAAATATCTAGGAATCAGTCTAATGAAGGAAGTAAAAGACCTCTACATTGAAAACTATGGTGTAAAAGGAGATCCAAGAAGATAACAGAAAATGGAAAGATATCTCTTGTTCTTGGAAAGGAAGAACCAATACAGTGAAAATGGCCATACTTCCAAATACAGATTTAATGCAATCCCTGTCAAAATTCCAACCTCATATCACAGAGAATTATAAAAACAATCCTAAAATTCAGTTGGAACCAGAAGAGACCTGGAATAGCAAAAGTAATTCTGGGCAACAAGGGCAAGACAGGGAGTATCATATTCTTGACCTGAAATTAAAACTACTTCAAAACTACTGTGACAAAAACAGCATGGTACTGGCAAAAGAACAGACAAAAGGATCAATAGAACAAACTAGAGGATGCAGAAGCAACTCCAGACACACTCAGCCACTTAATCTTTGACAATGGAACCAAACACCTTCACTGGAAGAAAGATAGCCTCTTTAATAAATGGTGCTGGAAAAACTGTCTTTCCATATGCTGAAAATTGAAACTAGAACCCATATCTTTCACCATGCACTAACTTAAAATCAAAATGGATCAAAGATCTAAATATTAAAATAGAAACACTAAATCTGCTGGAAGAGAGGATAGGTAGAATGCTTGAGGACATAGGAGTGGGCAAAGACTTCATGAATAAAACCCAGACCACAAGGAAATGTTACAGAAAACAGCTGGGACTTCATCTCATTAAAAAGCTTTTGCACAGCAAGATAAACCACCAACAGAGTGAAGAAACAACCTACAGTGTGGGAAACTTTTTTTAACCAATTATTCACCAGATAAAGGACTATTATCTAGAACATATAAAGAACTCAAAAAATCAGACCCCCCAAATTTAAAGACCCAATCCAAAAATAGGCATCTGAAATGAAGACGCTTCTCAGATGACGTAGAAACAGCGAATAAATATATGAAAAAATGTTCAACATCACTGGTTAGTCATGAAATGCAAATTAAAACAACACTGAGATTTCATCTCACTCTAGAAAGAATGGCTGCTATCAAGAAATCAACCAAAAAAAAAAAGAAAAAAGAAATCAACCAATTGATTTTTTCCTTATTTGTTTGGGGAAATATTTACTTGATAGTTTGTTTTTCTTATAGAAGTTAGAAAGTGTGTTCAGATAAATTCTGTCATAAATTAGAAATAATTGCTATAAGTAGGCATAGAAATGATATAAAACTAGGATGAGATATTTTATTTATATAATGATAGTAAAATTAAATAAAATGATGCCTGTTTATTGGCCAAAAGTGATTAAAAAAACAAATGACAGAAATTTTGTGTATATCAACAATTAAGGTATGTTACTTCCAGCATAGCAAAGGAATGGAAATCTCCATTCTTAAATTTTTTTTCAAATTTAAAGGTAATTGATACTGTGAAGTAATAAAATAGAGAATAATAATCAGATGCTAATATTAGGAAAATTTGAATTTTAATCACCTGTCCACTGCAAATGTATATTTGGTATCAGGTACATTAGTTAATCCCTATAAATCCCAGTTTATTCAACTGTAAAAGAAGATAAACAGTTGTAGAGAATTAATGAGGTAATGTACATGACACCTTCAGTGAACACTGTGCAACACTAATGGTAAGCAATCAGTAAATGTTACATTATACTCATATTTCTTTTATTTGCATACAGTGTTATACTCGATATAATTAAGTATAGAATTTACTTAATAGTTCTATCTCCTCTGTTCAGTTTACTCATCACTGACCTTAGAGCCAGATGTGAGGTTTTAGGAAAAATGCATGAATTCACAAGATATGACTGGAAACTACTGAGACTATTCAAATTTTTGAGAATGTATTACAGTAAAAGATATTACCATTAATTTCCCTCAAAATTCACTCCCTCATTTTGAACATAGTCATGCTATTGTTCTTGCCACTTTCTGATGTAGTTCTGGAAAATAAAGGTTTTCAATCAATTCAGGTTATTGAGGCAGCCGTGACAGCTCAATTAAAGACACCAAAGAGGACTTCCAGAACTGCTGCACAAAGTGGAAGAACGATGGAAAAAGTGTGTTGGAAGTAAGCCAGAGGCTTTGAGGGGTATTAATGCCAGAGTGACTTTTACTGCAATGATTTTAACAATTTTTGTAAGAAAATGGATATACCTTGAGACTATAATGTTAAGTGAAGTAAATTATGCACACAAGCTTAAATATTGCATGGGTTCTTATGTATAAAAAACCAATATATAAAGTGTGAAATCAAAGATAGATATTAGGAAAAAAGAGAGAAAAAGTTATTGTTATCCAGCACAGACAATGCATCTAAAAGTGTACCTTGATTTAATATAATTTCCTTATGTGTTTTAGATGTTTTTGGTCTATTAGTCTGGTTTTATACAGATATGATATATATATATATATATGATAACTAACTATAAGTATTGATAAATAAATGAATCTTATGCTGTCAAAATAAAAAGCAGTTGGAGGGAAGAGGAAAAAAGAGTTAAGATTTGTTATATGCATGTACCGATTCCCTATGTAATGTAATCACTATGTACTGCAAACATGTACTAATAAAATCAAAAAATTAACAAATAAACATTCATGATATATTACAATCACTCCTTATATTTAAGGCAAAGTACTGCATATTTATGTCATAATGCCCCGATGAATATAGCACTGATACTCAAAACTTGAAAGTATCAGAGATAATCTTACCGTATCATAGAGATATTTCTAATTTGTAATTAAACACTGACACCAAGTAACTGAATAATTATGTGCTTCTCTAGATTTATATAATAACAATTTTCTTCTACATATTTATATATTTTAGCACATTGGAAGCAGTGTTAGCAAGTTTCTGAGTGTTTTAATCCCTGTTTTATAAATTATTTAGGGAAAAGCTTGGTAAAGTTTCAGAAAGGGTTTATCATATGTTGTTAACCACATGCAACCTCTGTCAGCACACATTTGTCACTGTAGTGTACCTCTGTTTCTATATCTAGTGCTGTGTATTTAAAACCCATTTATAGGCCTCAGAGTGATTTTATGACTTACATTATTTAATTTGTAAGATAAGTATGGAAAATATGAAATGTTGGCATTTTCATTATGGAACTTAAATGGCCTCCATGAGGATATAACAAAGTCATTGCTCCTTTAGTGAAATGAAAAATTTTCACAGTAAGCTTCTCTTCCCTTTTATCTGTTAGCTCTAATATGCCATGATGATCCAGACCCATCAGGACACTCTACACTCTCTGAGTAAGTGTAGAAGTCATTTGTAGCACCCAACACAGATGTCATAGTAAAAGTAACCCAGAAGAATAATTACCAGAAAAGCATTCTCCTTGTGGAGAATGAGCTCTGTTGTGGGAGGAAGACACTGAAATGTAGTTCAGCAAGGACCATAGTAATCAAGAATTTCCTTTGAATGAACACCTGTGGCGCTGTTCTGAAATGAATGACCAGGTTTAATCTTTCCATGCTGATCAGTCATTGGATGTTCAGGATCTTGGACTCTGTGTAATTTAGGCATCCTGAACAGGCTGATCACTGAAGGTTCTTTGCAAACCACACTCTTGGGAGTTGCGATAACTTACATCTTTCCGTCAGGTGACACTGGGATTTTACAGTGTCCGTCACAAAGGTGAGAAATGAAGCTACTGAAATTGGACATTGTCCTTTGAATAACATAAAAACTGAAGCCAACTTTTGTCAATTGCTAAGATAAATGCAGAGAAAAAAAGTGAAGACAACCATTGAGAAGATTTATTTGAAATAGTAAAAGTCATGGACATCAAGAGCAGAAATAGAGAAATAAGACTTGGAGAAAAGGAAGAAAGATAAAATGATTTGAGGATTGTACATCCAGAATTATATTAATGCTAAGATACATAGATAAATGAAAATGATGATCAGTAGTTAAGTGAGGATCTATAAAGTTTTTAGAGAAGGGGCTGAGGCCTAAAATTGTGGTTGTCTGTCTCCTGCCCACTCACCAAAAGCATTATTTCTACCATAATTTTCCTGTTCGTTAGATCTTTCATCTCTCGTTTCTTACATGATGCTTTAAAATTTTAATGATATATATTACAATTCCAACAATCTTTTTGCTCATTTACAAATTTTCTAATCCTTCTCTCTCTACAAAATTTACATGATTCTGAACAATCATCTTGCTCATCTAGTTCCACATTACAATGTTAGGGAATAGGACAGCAGGAAATCTATGGACAATGCTGCTTCAATTACAAAAAATAAAAAGTCAGGTAAGTGAGGGTGGTAGATGATCACTTGCTCTCAGGGTTTTGTTTTGCTTTACTCATGCCTGCAACCCTCCTCTTTCCCACAATATGTGTCTACACTGCTCTATTTCCATCTCCTAGGAAATAAGAAAGAAAGCAAACATTTATCTAGCATCTGTTTTGTGCTTGGTGGAGTAGTTGATGTTCTGCATCAGCTCTGTCTTGATTCTTCTTTTTTCATAACTTGTAGCAGCCATAAGAATTATGCATTGCAGGTATTTCTCGTTTAACAACCAACCTGTTTACAACTGTTCAGACTGACGACTTGCTCTTCAGACTTACGATCTGCTACTCAGGCTTACAATCAGTCTCTTGTTTTGGTACAGCTTTATACATCTCGTTTATACAGCCTCAGTATCTTTTTTGTACAGTACACTATAGCTATACAGTACTGTAATTTTTGCTAACTGTACAGTACTGTAGTTTTATGTTTTGTTATACATTACAGTACTGCATGCAATAGTTATGCAAATAAAAGCAAAGTCTTTAAGTTGGAGTTTCCTTTGACCATTTTTTTGTTTGGAATATTGTAATTTATATACTATATACAATTCCTTATTTAGCAACCACTTCATTTAAAGATCTCATCATAAGAAACTTGGTTATTAACAAGGAATGTCTGCACTCCCTATTATATATGAAAACATAAAGTACAAAATACTAAGTAACTTCACTCATACTATAAAGTTCCTCTAGCTCTCATAATTCAGATTAAAATGATATATGACATAACTATTTCAATTATATGCACTGGATCTCATATACTATTTGTGAAATTATAAGCTATAATTTCTTTCCTCTTATACCTTCTTATATCATTATAATTAGGCCTTCTCTTTTACTATTCCAACGATAGTGCTCTTGTCAATGTCATCAATGACACACTGTTTTTAAACCCTAATCATAAATTTTCAGTTTTCATTTGATGTGAATTGTCAGAAGGATTTGACAAAAATTAATTATTATGAACTCTTTAATATAGTTTTTTAAGTAGGTTTCTTGGAACAGCACTTGCAATTTTTTCCTATATCCCTAAGCACTCATTCCTTTTTCTTCTTACTAGTATCGCCTCTACACTTTGAGATTTTAATATTTGAATGACCCAGTTCGTTGATTCTATTATTGTTTTAATCTACATTTAGATTTTATGGTATTAATGAGGGTACAACAAACTTCTCCCATATATATTATTTCAGCCAAAATTTGTATCTCAAACTCCAGATATAAATATGAAACTGTATACTTGACATGTATACTTGAATGTCAAAGAGCTACTTTAAACCTGATAAACAAGCCAGGGATTTAGCTCAGTAGTTCTGGCGCCTGCCTCAAAAGCGCAAGGTCCGGAGTTTGATCCCTGGTACCAAAAAAAGAAAAAAAAAACAAAAACCCTACATAAACACATACAAAACTATGCTTTTGATCTTCCTTCAACAAACTGCTTGTGCTCCAGCCTTGACATTTCAGTTGATGGCAACTGAAACTTTCAGTTTCTCAGATCAAAAATGTTGAAGTTTTCTTTTTATCTCTTTTTTATGCAAAATTTTTGTATATCCTTTTATTGGTACATTTTAGGTGTACAATATAATGACATTCATCATTGGAGATATGCACCTTTACATATTCTCTTGGTCCTTATTTTTTCCCCCTTCCCCTGCCCTCCCTTCAACCCCTCCATCCCTCCCTATTTACAAAGACTTTATTTCCATTTTTTCATTTTCTCATATTAATTCCACTCCCTTCTTTCCTTTCCCCTACCACTTCCACTTCCCCCTTC
>NW_004624837.1:1189423-1202699 GCF_000247695.1 Heterocephalus glaber | reverse complement strand
TGAGTATCAGAGTGTTCCATCTCGTTTCCCTTTGAGGTTGCTGTAGGTGATCTGGAAGTCTGGTTCTGAGGCTTGTTTACCCGTCTTCTCATTTTGACACGGGGTGGGGGTGTGTTCCTGACATCCAGGCGGCTCACCTCCTCTGGGCTCTGAGCCGTGGCATGCCTACCCAGAAGCCCCCTCTACACTGGGAGTCGTGGCACACCTACCCAGAAGATTCCTCCTGCCTGGGAGCCATGGTATGCTGACCTGGATGTCTCCTCTGGGCTGGGAACCATAGCACGCTGACCTGGAAGTCTCCTCTGGGCTGGGAGCCGTGGCACACTGACCTGGAGGCCTCCTCTGTGCCTGCTTTCTTTTTATCTCAACACATCACATACATACTCTTAGAAAATATTTTTTGCATGTGTCTTTCAGATGTTCAAAAACCCAGCCACTTCCTACGAAATCAATTGTTACAATCTTGACTCAAACCACTGTTAACTCTCACCTGAATTGATCCAAGTGCCATTTTATGATCTCCCTACCTCTGTGCTTGATGTCCTATGGTGTTTTCTTTAATACATTACTTAGAAAAGTTTCTCTCATCTGCTCAAAATTCTATTTCATTCACAGTAAGACTCAAAGTCTTTATAATGATACAAACATACCTATATGATCTGTGCCCTTATAGTGTGCATCATTTGCTTGATTTAATCTCCTACTTCTCAGTCCTTCAGTTACAAGTGCATTCTTTGTGCAACATACTTTCCACTGTTTACTTTACTGTTATTCCATAAATATCTGCCTGGCCAACTCCTTTACCTCCTTCCAGTCTTACTGAAATGAATTTTCAGTGAAATTTTAAATTGCAGCCTGCCTCTGTTCAGCAGTCCTTCTAAACTAATTATATTTTTTTCCTTTCTTCTTACAGTACTTATCTCTTGCCCCTATGTAATTTACTTATTATATGTGTTAGCTAGCTTCTCCACTTAAAGTGCTAATTCCATAAAGTTACTACTCTTGGTTTTCCTCATTGATATATTTCAAGAATCTAAATGAATGGTGCAATATTTTTTTTCAGTAAATATGTGGTTAATGGATGAATCATTTCACAAAAAATCAGTGCAGCATTGTATTGTGACATTGAACACTTACCAGCAATTCTACTTCAAAGCACATATACCCAAAATAAACTTTAGCACACTTGTACCAGGAAATGTACAAAATTTCAAACATCTAAGGTACTCATAGAACTCCAAATAACCCATTAAAATGGGTGAAGGCTTGGACATTTTTTGAAGTAAACATACATATGGCCAAATGCTGAATATTATTAAATGTTACCTGACATCAGTAGTCATAGGGGAAATGCAAATCAAAACCACAATAAGATACCACCTCATGCCTCTTGGATGACTATTATCTAAATACAAAAGCTAGGAATATTAAGAAATTTGAATCTTTGTGTACATTTTGTAGGGTTATAAAATGGTGCAGCTGCTGTGGCAAACAGTCTGGAAGTTCCTCAAACACATAACAATAGACTCTGGGAGGTTGAGGCAGGAGCACTGTAAATTCAAGCCCAGCCTAAGTAACTTATTAACTTAGCAAGATTGTCTCAAAATAAAAAATAGAAAGAGCTAGGAATGTAGCACCATGAAAACCTTCTGGTTTTAATCACCAGTGTCACAGAATTGAAAAAGAGAGGAAAGGAAATGGAAAGGAAAAGGAAAGAACAGGGGAAGGGAGGGGAGGGAGGGGAGGAGAGGAGGAAAGAAAGAACTCACAATACATTTTTATCACTTTCACATGAACTCATTTTATTCTCAAATTATATTGTGAAAATAGCACAAGATTGTCTGGTTTGAAATAGTTGAGAAAAATACAAACATGAGTAGCCAAGTACATACATGAACTAAAACGGAAACTGAGTAATTCTTATAACCAATGTCTTTGAAATGTAGTCAGATCTCATTTCAGATATTTTGGCCTATAAAACTCTCATTTGGGCTGGGGATTTAGCTCAGTGGGTCCACCGCCTGCCCTGCAAGCAAAAGGACCCGAGTTCAATCCCCAGTACCAAAAAAAAAAAAAAAACCCTCTCATTTGACTGTCCAAATGGAAAGCTCAGCTTCCCACGTTTAAAATATTTATGTGCATTTTTTTACCATTTTACTTTTTTCTCCATTTTTATTAGGATATGTTTGAGATATATAATATATTCATATTAAATTGCATGGGCAATTTAACAGTATTTTGGTTTGTAAATTTTACCTTAAAGACATAATAAAATAAATGTGATAATGATAATCTGTTCTTTGAAGTATAACACATAAAAGAAAGATTAAGATAAGATAAAAAGACAGATTTTTAGAAAGGATATCATTATATATATGAGGACTTACCTATGAAAGATGAAATCTGCATCAAATAATTGGAATAGACTATGAAAGAGCTTTAGTCTTTACCACTAGTCATATTTTTTTCATATGAAAAGAAACATGGATTTCAGATTTAATTAACATTCATTCAGGAAAATATTATGAATTTTGCATTAAGAATATGCTTAGAAACAGATGAATATTATAATGCTACAAACTATATAAGTATTATATTATTCTATAATCAAAAGATAAATGGAAGAACTCATTTTTTTTCCAGAGCAATTTTTCTTTCTATAATAGGATAGAAAGTCTACCTATTACTTTCAGGATTCTTTACTCCAGAAAATTAAAAACATGAAATAATCGCTCGTCCTGATAACACTATAAATTCTGCTATTACTGACTTAGTAAAATTTGTAATAAGGATGTGGTACGATTTTTGTTAAGTATGTTAATTTCGTGTGAGAATGTTTATATTGATTTAAGACCACTAATTAAAAGAAAATGGTTTCATATTAAAACTTAAAAAAATTATCAGTCTTCTATTTCACACAGTAGTCAATGCCAAAAATAAAATACACATTTCTTTGGGATTCTTTCCTAGACATGTTGGCTACACTTGGCCTTTGTTTTTATTATGATGCAATTAATTCAGATTCAGAGATAAGCAAATTGCCATTCAAATAATGTAGGATTTTAAAAAATATTGGATTTAAGTTAAATATATATGACTGATGTTTCTTATAATACATACTATAAGTTCTTATTCCAGCAAAATCCTGTATTTCTTTCTATAGTGCACAATCCACTTGTTATTGAAAGAAAGTCTGCTGCTGATTACTCCTTATCCTGAACAAAATTCCATTTTGGATTAGTAAGAAGGCTGTAGCCCACTTGAAAAAAGAGAAGCAAACCTAATAGTAGTGGGTTAACTGATTTGCATGTTCTGAGATGTTACCGGCTGCTGTTCTTAATACTAAATGAAGTCATCACATTCAACAATCTGGAAAATAAACTGAAATAATTATGTTTTCAGTTTTGATTCAACTGAAAAACAGTTAATGGGAAGGGAACAAATATTCTCCCAACTGAAACAACTTGTAGTTCACTGGCAACCAGGTCAAGTGTGTGCTTTTCACAGTGACCTAATTTTTTGGTATGTAGATCCACTCAAGTGAAGAAGACCTGAGGGAATTAATGGAGAGGTCCTAAGAAAATTCAAAATGCTCCGTATTCATATTAATCAGTTGTCAATTGAAGGCACAAGATAACTACTGATATCTGACCTTATTTCATATTGATGACACACATTTATTGAACACTTGATCTTTAGCTTGCTTTCTAATTACATTAAATATCACATTTAGTCCTTACAATACAACTGAGAGAAGGTTGATGCTACAATTATTGCACTATTAAACATAAGGAAACATGTTTTTACTTGCCTGAGGTCACACAGTAAATGATGGATCTTGGATTTGTACAGTTTTTCTGAGCCAGAACCCTAGTTTTTAATCACTGTGATACTGAGCTCATCTGGGCATATTATTAAATTTCCTATTTGCATAGAGGTTTTAAGACTTACATTGCTTATGTGATTTAAGAAATACTGTTAAGAGAAATAAAGCAATACTTTATACCTGCATATAGAATAGCAAGCACAATCCAGGGCTACACATACTATCCTACAATACATCATTAAAAGTACCTCATAGATAAACGTAATACTTATCTTTGTGATATTGTAAATTAGTATTGAGTGTCAAATTATAGTGATTCAGAGACATAATGCACAATGGTGGCATTTTCATGTCCAACTCTGAAGATATTGTTATTGCAGATTATGTAACTGACTTTATACACAATTAAGTGATAACTGCTTACCTTCTCTACACATACTTCCAGGGATTTGTACTTTTGGTTGTAAAGAGATGCAAATGTAACATACTCATTCTGATAAAAAAGTAAATGTTTAAATTAAAATTTTATTACAATTAAAGTTATTACATTGCTCTTAATCCTCCCTCAAAATACCCCCCCCTCTTCAAATGCACTTCTCCCATCATTCTTACCACTTTCTGAACCAATTCTGGCTTTACATTACTCCATCAATGTCCTGAAACCATTGAAAAGGCCTTTTTTTTTTTTTTTTAGAGTAGGAAGATATTTATTGACAGGATAGCTCCTGAGAGGCAGGAAGGGACCTGAGTGGATAGCCTCCATTCAAAATGTTTATAGCAATTTCTTAAATAAAAACACAGTAATGTGTTTCCATCCAACTTATTTATCAGATTTGGTACCCTATGACCTCTGGGTTTTACCCAAAGTAAAAATGACCATGAAAGGTAAATCATTTCAAGGGATAATTCAAGATGGTCCAACTAAAGATATGAAAACAAACTTCTAGAGCTGCTTCAGAATGGGGCAAGAATTATGGGATAAGTCTATCGGAAGAGGGGAGAATTTTGAAAGAGCTTAATGACAATGTGTTTTTACTGTAAAATTAAAAATATTTAAACGTTCATCATATGTTTTGATCACAATGTGTATATTTCTAAATAGCTCGTACTGCCAAATGACAAAGAATTAACATTTTTTAATTTTAATTAAGGATCAGAAATAGGAATTAGGCACAGTTTAATTCTACATAGTCAAACCTTTAAATCTTTATGTACAAAGATAGACCCAAAACAAAATATATCTATTGTGTAAGATTTTTGTAAGACTAATGTAAGATTTTTCTGGGGAAGTGGTAAGAATTTTAGTCAGTCTGTTTGATTTTGAAGACTAGCTTTTCCTACTAAAAATTAGCTGTTTCATACTTCTGTTTCTTATCTACAAATGACGGTAATGATAGCACCTCTCTTGTAATATATTTTGAGAATTTATTAAGTGTATAAACCTCTTGGCCAAGTGTTTGTGACATAGAATAGTCATAATTAATGTTTGGTAAATGATAACTAGTTTTAAAACATAACTGGATGACAGAAATAACTGATTTTTTCTAAATATTTTATAGAACTTAGTAAGGCAAACACACAATAAGATATGATTAAAGTGAAAATAGTCAAAGAAAAGAAGATATATGATGAATATCTAAAAATTTATTCTAAAACATTCAACCTTAGTCATAATCAAGTTTATATAAAGCAAGGCTTTTTCTCTGCATCCATTAAGCAAGATATAATGAATAATACTGATATTGATGAGTATGCTGCAATGAGACTTTATCCTTCACAGATGACTTTGTAATTTTATAATTGTATTGCAAATATATTAGACAGTCAGTTCCCATTTTTTGTTGGTTACTTGTGATCTAGTAATACCAGTAGCAATGGATCTTATTTAATGAAATTATTCCAGTGTAGAAACAAATTCAAAGAATCACTAATAAAAGAGTTCTTACATAAATAATAGTTTGTTTACATAAAATATTGCATTTATTAAAACCAAAAATTATGAAGAATTTACAGCAAAAGGAAACTAAAGTTTTAAGTAAATAAAAAAGAATATAAATTGTAAGTTTGTAAAAAAGCTAAAGATATCCTAGGAAGAGGTGCAATGTCACCTCACAGTAATTGTATTAAATTCCTAGCACTTTAAGCGACTTTATTTCCTGTTCCTTTCTCTATCCAATAAAGTGATTGCAATACTTTTAAAAGTTTTAAAAATAGATGCTATATAAGAGTGGGGCACGGTGGCACGTGCCTGTAATCCCAGCATGTGCGAGGTTGAGGCAGGAGAGTCATTGAGAGTTAGAGGACAGTTTGGGCTAGAGAGTTCAAAGCCAGCCTGAACTACACAGCAAAATCTTGTCTCAGTAAGCCCAAAATAAATAAATAAACAAATAAATTAAAAATAAAATTTATGCTATGCAATAAACATTATATTAGATAGGTATATATTTACATTTTTTATATTAGAAAATCATATTCAGAAATCACAGTGACAGACTAAAGGGGAGATGTAATCAGAATTATATGAAAACTCATTTTTAAAGCCACAACTAATCACAAATTAAAAGCAGTTTTTTGGTCCTACATTTAGAGTGTAAAAGAGTTATGAATTGTACTTATTAAGGAGAAAAACAAGGCTTTCATATAAAGTGAAAGTTAAAAGACTAGGCGAGAATTAGAAGCCATGTATGTAAGCATTTCATATATGAACAGCAAATAATATAAAATAAGATTTCATTGTTTGGGAAAAATAATATACACCTTCACTTAGAGTGTATCACAAATTGAGCATTACGCTCCACTAAAAGGGCACAAATTTGAAAAGTTTAAAACACAATGTTCTTTCAATAAATGTTTGGGATATAAAAGAATAAATTTATCTTAGTTTAGGAATTCAGAAGATATTTTGTGGAATAGTTGATGTCTTAGCCACATCTTAAAATATGAGGAAAGTCTTCAAACCAAAAAATGCAAGAAAGGACAGAATATGGTGGAAGCAAAGATATTGAAGAAAGAAATATCATAGTATATTTAGATTTTTTAAAAGTTCAATTTTACTAAAATGTAAATTACTACATAGAGATAATGGGAGACCAAGGCAGAGAGATAGATCATGGAAAAGCATACATAGAATACCTAGGAAAACAATCTAAACCATTTCTGATTGGTTTTGGGTCCAAGACCTCTTTTTAGTAGATAAAAGTAATTAGAATTTGCCTTTCTTCAAAAATTACATATGTTTTTGCACTCACCTATTTGTATACAATCTTAGAGATTTTGCTGAGAATTGGACATCTCTAAATTGACTCTATAAATCCTATGACAATTTAAAAAACAAAATGAAACAGAAATTGATGTTGTTAATAAAGTAAAATTATGTAAGATAAAAGGGAGCTATGAATTTTTAAAACCAGAAATTCTATCAGTTAATCTTCCTTTTCAAATTTTGAAATATATTAGATTGCCCCTTCCTCCCATTTCCATCACCCAATCTAAATAAAAGTAACTGTTTTGCTCCATAGAACACTCCTTGATATGGTCTCACTTTTTCCATTCAGCTCTTCTGCTATGGTTTGGATATGGTTTGGGCCTCATGTGTTAAAATTTATTCCCTATTGTGAAGTACCAAGAGGTTTGAAACTTTTTGCCCTTAGATTAAACCCACACTAAGCACTGAGGAGAAGAAGAATCTGGTGTTCTGGTCAGGGACAGCTCACATAAGACCACACTTTCTTGCAGTGCCTATGAAGTGGCTCAGGGCTTCTCCTCCCATCTACTTACTTGAGTTTGTGCCAACCTCAGGTCTTTGCCTTGCTTCCTTTGCATCTAATACTTCTCTTAACCTTCTCATGATTGATTCCTTCTATCATTAGATCGATCCCCAACTCAAACATTGATTCATGGCACAAGGGTTCTTTGACAATCCAATCAAAACCCTACAGTCACTGATTCAATAATTATTTTATAGCAATTATACTTCTTTAATATGCTTGATTATTTATGATTATTTACATTGCTGCCCTTTTTTTCTGCTTTGCTACACATCCCCTAAGTAGAATTTGACTGTTACTAG
This sequence comes from Heterocephalus glaber, assembly GCF_000247695.1. Next base: position 1,194,804 of record NW_004624837.1, on the reverse strand, counting down.
CATTCCTATGTTTGACACATTGCAGGTAATCAATAAATGTCACTTAAGTCAGTTTCTGTGAATAATCAATACACAGTATTTATACACAAGTTTAAAATATTAGATTACATGTATGTTCTAAATCAGTGTGTAAAGTGAATTTATTTTACATATCTCTTTATAATTTTTGTATTTTGACATTTCTGAGAAATACTTAAATTTATTTTAAAGTTTATCATCTCTATAGACATATGGAAGACCTAAAATTCTTTGTATTTTTCCTATCTAGCTTCTCTAACAAGTGTTTTGTTTTGTTTTTACTACTTCTTTGGAAGGAAAAACAAGTATTGGTGAAAATTGTATTGACATGCTAACCTTATGCACCTAAACTTAGGTACCATAAAATCAGCCCTAAGGATAGTAGTAACTCAGTTCATGAATGCTTCTGTTTGGAAGGAATTCAGTTCACAAACAAAAGCATTAGGAAAAATTTTGCTTCCATTCCTAAACTTCACATCAAGTGACAAACATGACCATGACCATCCTCTCCACACAAACACAAAGACAGCCATCTTCTCCAAAATTATGAAACAAATCAAGCTTGTAAACTGAGGTACCAGTACACATTAGAAACTAGCAAAATAAAAAATTCAAAATTTAACTAATTTTAAGTGTAAGGAGAACAATTATAAATATATAACATAATTTCTATTTCTTTAAAACTACTATGCAACAGGAGTAGGATGGTCGTATGTTTTGTTTCCCCTGGGACAGTCTTATTTTATGTTTATTGTTCCATCATAGTCATGTATCGTAGCCATGCTTAATTTCAAAATGTTTTAAAGAGACAAGTCATATATTCACTATAAATATGGACAATATTAACTTTAATAATATTATTTGTTCGATGATATAAAGAAGGATAATAATAGTATCAAGTCCTATAAGTTGCTGCAAGGATCAAATAATTCAAAATGTATAATGTGCTTGGGAAGGTAGCTGCCATATGTTGAATATAGAGTAAATGTTACCTGTCACTGTCTAATCAAGATGGAAAGGATACACAAAAATCTTCCTAATTACTGTATGTAGAAGAGCAAGAATTTAATAGATTTGAATGTTACCCCATGATTGGTATCTTTTCCTATTTCACTGTATTTTATTTTAACTTAATATTTTCACATTCTCTGGCCTTCTTTAAATGGAATCCAAACAATCAGGTAGGGCAACTTTACTCCTTTAAAATTACTATTTTCTTTGTACATGTATTTTTCTTGCATTTGATTACACTTGAAAAGGTTACATGAAATAAAAATACACAGCAAAATACACTGACATTGTTACATTAGGAATATAATTTTCTTTTTATATTGAAAACCAGTATTTGCACTGGGTATGAGGACTAAGGGAACTGTTTGATTATGGGTATTCACAACCACTTTCGTGGCTTAGATTTATATCATTTCCTATAGAACAAAATAGGAAGTAATCAGCATTTCTCATTTAGTTGATTGTGAAATATTTTAGGCCCAGTGAAATGATATGTGGTTTGTGTATAACAAAATTCCTATACTATTGTAAGGGGCTGAAGTATGGTAGATTGTGCTGTGAGAGTGTTGCTGTATAAAACATGGCTGAATTAGCAATAAATAAATTAATAAATAAATGAGAAAATGATAGCCATGGCAAATAAAATCCTAAGATGTCATATCTAATATAGTCTGAGAAATAGTAAGTTCTCCATGAGATTGGATTTATACACTCAATTAAGTGAATAGTTTATTAAGTACTGAACAGATTAATGAAAATTTGATTGAACCCCACCAAAAAAGGCAACTAGAAAAAAATGTGGTCTTTTCACTTTATCAATTCTGTCATTGGTTATCTTCAATACTGACTCTCTTCAACATTATCAGAGCTGGAAAACAATTATTGAACTTCTATTAAGTCATTTTTAGGGCACTTTCTTAGCCCATATTTAGAGTGGGTATAGTTTTTAAGTGTTATTACTATCTGGCAACATTTAATTATTCATATAGTAAATAAATACTGTAATAAACATCTTATGAAATAAGTAGTCACTTATTATTGAATTTTCTTTAGAAAATTTGAAATTTTTCATGAATCGTATAGCATGCAAATAATATTGGCTTACAATTGGGTTTATTATTTACATTCTCTCAAGGTGGAGTTAGACTGACATTTCAGCTGTCTCATAGAAAGAACTATTGAAACAATTAGCAAAAAGACAGAAATAGTTCACAGTACTATCAAGGAATAGTTTATAGTAAAAGGATCACCAGTAAATTGTTCACACTTCTAAGCTTTTAATATAATGCTAAATCATTCCTTACTACAGCCCTAGATTGTTTATATTAGTTAATGTAAGGTACAGTAATGTAGAAAATATCTAAAATACAATAGCTAAGATTAATAGTGAAAGAGAGAAATTCCTGATATATAGCAGCTTTCTTCCAAACAGTGATTTACCTGCCTCCAGCTGGTAGATAGTCTATTATTTGTTTATTTGTATTGAAAATGTAAATAAAATACTCTGAATGAAGATAATAATATATCTACATTTGAATACATGTAGATTTAAATATTTATCCCCTTCTGTATAAAAATCAAAGTGAGAGTATCTTTCATTTATGAGAATATTTTCTAAACTTCTTTTTCTTTAGCACCTGGGAAAAGATTATTTTTTCAGATAGGTTTATTATGATATCTAGAAGAAGTTCAAGTAAGTATGAGAAGCTTTTCAAATTTATTAGGGGTCATAATTTTTAAGATAATTATAGACAATTTATGAAATATTAAAATGAGACCAGTTATCCTCTAGAAAAATAGTAGACACTTGACATTGCAATTATGTCTACAGAATACATTAAAGTTTATGAATATTTACTAAGAACAATTATTTTATGAAATTTATCAACAATTTAAAAAACTAGTAGTTGAAGAATATAAGCAAAAGTGCACAAAAATATGGACAAGATTGATAGACTTTTGCTTGTTGAACCCCTGGATGTACTAGAAACCAAATCAAGAAATAGAAAATTAAAAGAACAATATAAGTTTCACTTATGGCTTTTTTACTCACTATTCCCCTATTGATTCATTTTGTCAGTTTTGTTTGTATTTCTTATCTCATCATTAAGTTTTAGAATCACTTATACGTATCATTCCCGTTAATTCAGTCTCAAATCTCTGTAGAATTCTGCTGTATGTGTATGCCAAAATTTATCTATCCATTCCAATTTGGATATCTATGTAATTTCCAGTTTGGGCTGTTAGCAATAGTGCTGTCATCAATATTTTAGTGTTTTACTTTGAGAATATGTGGACACATTATGTTAGGGATACAAATAGAATTGAAATTGCTAAGTCATGAGTATTTTTGTTATAATTCTTTTATAAACCCAACATGTGTTTTGTAAGATAAAGTTCAAATATTTTTGATTACATACGTTAATTTATTTTAGGGCCTTCTTTCTCTCACCAAATTGTTTCAATTTGAATGAAAAATAAATGGTCATACTAACATTAACAAATTTTGTTTTCTTTTAACAATTTGGAAACAAAGGCACTATTCCATTGAGTATGTATTTTGTTTCCCTAACAAAAAAAAGGACATGATTATTTAGTGTTAAAAAAGTTCTATGCAATTTGATTTTCATGTAATTCAAATGGAATACACGTCAAGATGGGGCATGGAACAGAAAATACAGTGGTCCTTGATTTTACTAAATTTTTTTCAGATGGTGATAAAATTTAATTTCAAATGAGTGGCTAACATGACAGAAGTAATTTTTAAAATATTAAAAACTAAATGATTATTCCTTAAAATTCATCTAGTTTAATGAGAAAATGACAATATTGAAAAATAATAATTCAACATTTTGAAAATTGAAGATTCTCCTACTTGAAAACTACAAGGTAAACTACTATTGTGGCAGGATCATTTCATAGATGATTAGTGTTTTTGCTTAGCACTCAAGTTGCTTTTCATAAAAGCACCATTGAATCAAAAATTGCTACTTGATTTCTGCTAACTATGCTTACAATCTTGTATTATTATTTTATTTTTTAAAAGCTTTTTTCTCTTTTTTAGACAACTGTTAGTTAATTATTATTACTAGCTTGAAAATATCCAATCTTTTTCCTTAAGAAAAAGGATCTTGAAATTGTACATGTTAAAATTTTGCTGTCAAGGTAGTTCCTAAAGTGGCAAATACAACAAGCTCCAGCAACTTCAAATTTTCAGTAATGGTTGACTTTGTGGATGGGCCCTTGAAATATTGCATTTAAAAAAAAACTGCATGTCTATCCCACTTGATGATCATTGCGTTCTCACAGAATAATATGCATGGAATGATATTCATTAGGGACTTTTCCACAAAGGCACATATATTTTGATGTAGTCAGCACTCATCTGCTTGATTTTCTTTTTTTACTAACGTATTGATAAGACTCTAAATGAATAGTGCCCTTTGCTATTTAGACTGCTTTTATGTATCTAACTTTAAAATGTCTCTTTTCTTTTATTTAAAAAAAGAAAATGTCTCTTTTCTTTTATTTAAAATTTCACAAGCCATGATGTCTTACTGAATATATTCATTTAACAACTATTAAATGAACAGCTACTGGATTAGGCTGTAGGCATTGGCAATACATTGAATATATAGTAATGAAATAGACAATTCTGATGGGAAAAATAGATGGAAAGACACATATAAGATGATGTCAATAAAATGTTGTGAGAGAGGAGAGATTATTACATACGTTGTATGATAAGAATTAGGCTTAGCAATTAAGTAGTGTTTAAGATTAGATTTTCAAAACTCCAGCTATTGAATCTATACTTCAAATTTCTTTAGTTATTTCAAAGAAAAGAAACAATCTCACATGATCATTCTGTACAACTAATAAATCACTAGGAGGAGAACTGCATTTATATTGGCTATAAAAATTAGAATATGATAGGGAAATTATCTATCAATGTCCCTTTGCTAGCCCTTTAAAATTTTATGATATAGTTTTCTTATTCTTTAGTAGTTATTTGATTAAAAAATTGGGGGAATCATATCATAGTATGTCTTAATTTTAGAGAGTCTTAATGAACATTAGTCTACTAAAACTTCTGAAGTATTATTAAATTTTCATTTTTCTTGGTATGTTTGCAATACATAATGATGATGTTCCTCATGGGGAATTGCTACATGTCCATAAGTATCTTTTTCTTTTTATGTTTGCAGTGCACAGTGCTGATGTTCCTCATGGGGAATTGCTACGTGTCCATAACTGTCTTTTTCTTGGTATGTTTGCAGTGCACGGCGGTGATGTTCCTCAAGGGGAATTGCTATGTGTCCATAACTCTCTTTTTCTTGGTATGTTTGCAG
>NW_004624837.1:1142538-1174442 GCF_000247695.1 Heterocephalus glaber | reverse complement strand
ATATATATATATATATATATATATATTTGAACTTCACATTCAGACCATAGCAATTGAGAATATATTTAGATTCCTCATTAGTGAGAACTGTTTTCAATATCTACTCAGAAACATGGATAGAAAAGGAGTAAAAACTCTAAGAATAAAATCTGGCATGGAGGACCATGAATAGACATAAGAGAGGGTACAAATAGGAAATTTTTATACTTTATACTAGAAAACATCCAATATAGAAGAAGTATTGAATAAGAAAGACAAGTGACTCAGCCTGTTTTCTTTAGCAGCCATTCTAGAAGTACGCTAATGAGCACTGTGGAAAAAGCCTAAAATAATAGAAATAGAAACAATTTATGAGCCTAATTGTATAGACTCTTACCATGATTGATTTATCTCCTGTTTCCTCTGACTGTCTAACTTGCAGGAATATAAATCAACACTGAAACCCCAATGCTAGGTTATTTCCTTGAGCCATTTGGGCACTGGATGGCAAATGAATTGCATCCAATGTCTCCTATCCTTGTGGTTATAGGTTTGACTTTTCTTCCAGCAAAGCTTCTCCCAGTCTCATTATTTGAATGTTCATGATCATCTGCTTGACAGATATGGATCCCCCAAAGTAGTGCATGAAACCATAATACACACTTTACAAACAAGGAATGGGGATGAGTGGGAAACACATGGCCTTGGTATCCATTGGTAATATATGGCACCATCCAAAGGCAGCCAGGTTAATAGGACATTAAAAGTAACACAGTGGAGATGGAATTGAAGAACTAAAGTGGAACCTAAATTATAAACAACCAACTTTCAAGACACTATATACTTAGCAGACAACTTGGGGTGGGTATTTCTTTGCTTTTTCCAGCTTTTTCAGGGCATCTGATTTCCTGGCTCATAGATTTGTTCTTCCAACTTCAAACCCAGCAATTTCTGGTTCAGTCTTTCACACTGCCATCCCTTGGGTTATCCCTCTTCAGAATCCTTTCTCACTTTTAAGAAAACATGTGATGACTTTGGACCCTACATGATAAACCAGAATAATATCCTTATTTCAATTTTAGCTGATTAGAAATCCTAATCTTATTTCACATTTCATCTACTTTTGTCCCATGTAAGTAGCATAATCATCAATTCCAAAGATTAAGATATACATTCTTTGGGGGACATTTTTATGCCTACCATACCTTGAAAATACCGCCAGAGCACTTTGTATGTCTCTGCTTGGGGATCAACTGCCCAAAATGTAGTCACCCCACTAGCAGAGCAGAGGGATTCATGACAGTTTTATATAATGAGGGTGGAAACACACATGTTAAAATCTAACCATCCATTTCTGGGTAACTCCTGTTACCCCTTGACCCTAGTAAAACTGTGGGTGAGCATAAGGAATAAATAGAGAAGGATTATGACAATAAGTGTTCATACCACACAAAGGGGTATTTTGAAATAAATTTTTTATTTAATATTTATTAATCAATTCAATGTTTTTATGTTATTTCTAGGCTAAAAATGAACTAACTTTGCTTATTTTTAGAAAAAATACCCTTCTCTCTAAAGAAAATAAAATTGGAATGAACATTACCTAATAATAAATTTATAACACTTTTGTTAGAAATGATGACAACTTTATGCACTATTTTCTCTTGTATTTTCATCAATTCCCTCTTAGTTTAGATTGAGGTAATAAAAAAGATTGTACTTAGAAACACATCTCAAAGATAATAGTTGATTCAAAATTTTCACTTATAATTGAACAACAGCCACATTTTAGAAATGCCTGTCTTTTGCTAGTTGTAATGACATGTTATTGAATTGAATAACATCTGTTTACCCCTCTGCCTGTTTCCAGTCTGATGTCTACCCTAGGAGGCTGGTCAGTATGAGTGATCTCAATGTTTTCCCTTACCCTAAACCCAATTTACCCCACTTGGGGTCAGTATCCCCTCTGTTGAGAAGCATGGAGTAAAAATTGCAGTGGAAGCAGTCTTATGGGATTTAAAGATTGCCTGCATAATAATTGAGTACCTAACTTTTTAAAAATTAATTTTTTATCGGTACATTTTAGGTATACAATATAATGACATTCATCATTGGAGATTTGTACCTTTACATAATCTCTCTTGATTCTTATTTTTTCCCCATTCCCTGGCCCTCCCTCTAACCCCTCCACCCCTCCCTATTTACAAAGACTTTGTTTCCATGTTTTCATTTTCTCATATTAATTCCATTCCCTTCTTTCCTTTCCTCTACCTCTCCCACTTCCCCTTCCCCTTTGCACCTTTTCTTCCTAATTCACCCTACCTAACTTTTTGGGAAGTTATGAGCCAGGATGTGCTATATGCCTTAAAATATGTGGATCTGGGAATCAGAAGTTGACTGTGAAAGTGGTCCCTCTCACTGATTCAATAGGAGCCCTTTTTAGCAATTTCCTTCTTGTCACTGCAGCCTTGAACATGGTAGGAGTCAGAGATCCTAATTCCCAAAAGGAAGAATGTTTCCTCCAAAAATACATGAAAATGTATATAGATAATGTGAAATAGGAAGAAAATATAAGGTAGTTATCCTTTTCTTTAACCAAAAATTGGAGGTAGGTGTCCATGGCTAACAAAGCAGCTGAAGGTTGTTATGTGGGAACAAGATCTACAACCTAGTTTTATTTTCTTTCTCTGTCATCCTTTACATACACTTTTCTCCTGTCTGGTCTTAAAAAGGCCATTGTATTTCTTGTCATCATTTAATGTTATATAGAAGATGAAAACAAAAAGTGAATGTAAAACCCTAAAGCCCTTTATTTTTTCTCGAGACTTAAGCTATTCATTCAAGGAGTAAGCTTTTGGTATCCTTCAATATTTTACTGACCCAAACTGTATTTTGGTTCAATGGCTTAAATGTAGGTAGTCTTCGCTAAAATTCCGTACATAATGGCTTGATCCCGGGAGTATGGTATTGGAAGGTGCCATGGACTTTTAAGAGGTGGGGCCTAGTGGGAAATCTTTAGATCATTTGAGGAATGCCTTTTAAAGGGATGGTGGAGCCTCAGTTTCTCAGTCTCTGCTTTCTTAAGACTTGACTTTTATTGCTACATGTATTCTGCCATGACATGCTACCCTTACAGCAGGCCAAAGCAATCTGAGCACATGCTCTTGGAATTTGAACCCCTGAAAGTATGAACGAAATAAATCTCTTCTCTTTATAAATTGGTTTCCTCTGGTGTTTCATTGTAGTGATATGGAACTCACTCATACACCTGCCCCTATACCATACGGAATATGTGAAGGAAAATAGAATAATGACTGTTTTGCTCCCCGCTCTCCAAAGTGGAGGAAGGCAATAGAAATTTTCAGGAAGTTGTGACTGAGTCAACCGCCAGCATCTGCTACATAGACATGGGGTTCTTTAGCATGAATTTAATGTTAGAGTTTGAAAGTATGCTCACCTCTCTAGAGTCATAATTATAATGTATATTGTATTTTTAAAGTTGGGTCTAATACTTATAGGTTCTAACAGCTCTTCTCCTTATCCCTACCTATGGACAGAATCTCTGGAATAGCTGCAGTGGCAGGAGAAGGTACATGGGCTTCTCATCTAGCTCACATCCCCTGTGGATGGCTGCAGTGGGCACACACTATGAGTTCATATCAGGGATAGTCAGAGTACGGTAGTGTGATCCTTGGTCCTACCTCAGAGTTGTGCTGGTCTTGGTGGCTGTGGGCTCAGAATGTGACACAATTTGGTGGCACTGGAAGTCACAGTTGTGAAATGGGAGACTGAAAGCTGTCCTTTCATGATATCTTAGTTACTTTCTTGTCTCTGAGACACAATATCTGACACCCAAAACATAAAGAAGGAATGGTTTATTTAGGCCCACAGTTTGTAAAGTTTCCAGTCCATAGTCAGCTGACTCCAAGGCAGGATAGCATGGCAGAGGGGCATCACTAAGGAGAATTCACTCATGGCTTGGCAAGAAGCAGAGAGGGACAGAGGGACAGAAGCAGAGAGGGACCAAGGAAGAAGGACTATAGGCTGATAACTGTAGTGAGGCATCTGGGCCTAACTTATTCCAAGGAGAGGATCATGGGACAGAACACATTTTCCATGTGGTCTCTTGGCCCTTTCCTAACACCACACCAACAGTGTATTTGGGAAAATCTTGGGCTTCAGTGAGCCTTTAATGTTGAAAAATTGACAATACACCAAGAATAGTCATTTGCAAGTATAGATCTGAGTGCTGTCCAGTGATAATGGAAATGACTGTTGATGTAGAGAAAATAAGTAGCATCCATAGAGTTTCTGAAAAGACAAGCACAAAATGCCAGATTAGGAAGAATAAAGTAAATATCTAATCCTTCAATGCTCAGGCAATGTCATGCCAACAAACATGAAGAACTCTCAGAAAACCGTAGCTTCACCTAATAAAGTGCCAGAAACTGAACAGATCATAATTTATGTGACAGAACTCTCAGTACATTTAAAACACATCTCTTAAAGAAACTTAGTGAGCTTGAAGAAAACCAAAAATTTCAATACTCTGAGAATATTTAAGAAATGGAAACAAAAAATTAAATCAAGTATAAATATTGAATTGAAAAATACACCCTGTACAATTAAGAACATGAGGGCCAGGGATATAGCACAATGGTTCCGGTGCCTGCCTTGCAAACACAAGGTCCCGAGTTCGATCCCGGTACCAAAAAAAAAAAAAAAAAACCAATTAAGAACATGATAGCTCAAACAGAGAAAAGAATTAGTGAACTCAAAAGGTAGGTTATTTCAAAGAACTGTTGGAAAAGAAAGAAAAAAAGTCTGAACAGGAATAAAGAAAGCTTATGGAAAAATTGGAACAGCATTAAAGTGAAATATTCAAGATATTGGAATTCAAGAACTTAAGAGTACATAGGGATAGAAAGCTAATTCAAATTAATAATAGCAGAAAACTTATTAAACAGAGAGGATACACATATCCAGATAAAGGAAGGTCAAAGGTCAACAAATTTAACTGAACTCAGTCTGTCTCTAAGACATCTTATTTTTTTTTCCATGAACTTTATTGGTACATTTTAGGTATACAACACAATTACATTCATCATTGGGATCTTATACCTTTACATGATGTATCTTGATTCTTATTTTTCCCCCTTCCGCTGCCCTCCCTTCACTTCCTCCACCCTTCCCTGTTTACAAAGACTTTGTTTCCATTTTTTTCCTTTTCTCATAGTTTTTCTTTTCCATTCTTTTCTTTCCCCTACCCCTCCCACTTCCCCCACTCCTTTAGACCTTTTCTTCATATTTCACAATATAGATTATACATTTTGATTCTCATTTATACTTTTAGTTTTTCACACCAGTGAAACTATTTGGTATTTACACGTGAATGTCCTATTTATTTCACTTAAGAATATGGCCTCAATGTGTATCCACTTAGCTTCTAAGATATCGTATAATCAAATGATCAAAGGAGAAAGATAAAGAGAAGATTCTCAAGGTCCTAAGAGAAAAGTAACAACATGTAGGGGATTCCCATTCAATGGGCAGAAGCCCTGCCTGCAAAAATGTTACAGGTCAGGAGAGAATGGCATGAGATTTTCACAGTACTGAGGGGGAAAAAGACTGCTAGCCATGAATACTCTACCAGCAAAGCTATTTTTCAGAGATGAATGATAAATACAGGCATTATCAGAAGAATGAGAAATTTCTACCGAAACTGTTCTATAAGAAATGCTAAAGAAAGTTCTTCAAACTGAAAGAAAGGAATTAAGGAGTAAGCATGAAACTTGGGAAAGTATATGGGCTAATTCAGTATGCTATAATAATATCATAAGCATGATGAGTAAACTATTCATATCTTTAGTAGAAAGACTAAGAAACAAAGCAATTAAAAATAATAGCTTCACTAAAATGTTAACAGGTAAGTAACATAAAATTATGCAAAAATAGGATATGAAGTGGGAGTGTAGACTGGTGCAACCACTGTGGAAATCAATATGGAGATAGCTCAAAAAGCTAGGATTAGAGATCCCATTTGACCCAGCTATTCCCTGCTGGGTATCTTTCCAAAAGAATTAAAAGAATCATATCACAGTGATATAGGCACACCCGTGTTTTTGGAGGCACAGTTTGTAATAGCTAAAACGTGGAAAAAACCCAAATACCCATCAACTGCAGACTGGATAAAGAAGTTGTTGTTTTTCTATAAAATGGAGTACTACTCAGCCATAAAGAATGAGAAACTAGAGACATTTAAAGCTAAATGGATGCATATTGAGGCCATACTCTTAAGTGAAATAAATAGGACACATGTGTGTATATACCGAATAGTTTCTCTGGTGCAAAATACTAAAAGTGTAAAAAAGGTTCAAATGGTATAATTGATAATGTGAAATAGGAAGAAAAGGTCTAAAGGACTTGGGGAAGTAGGAAGGGTAGGGATAAGGAAAGAAGGGAAAAGAAAAAAATATGGGAAAAGGAAAAAATGGAAACAAAGTCTCTGTAAATAGGGAAGGTTGGAGGGGGTGAAGGGAGGGCAGGGAAATGGGGAAAAAATAAGAATTCAAATACATCATGTAAAGGTACAAGATCCCAACAATGAATGTAACTGACTCAGCTATTCTCCTTCCAGGTATTGCCCCCCAAAATTAAAAGGCATCATATTACAGCAGTACATTCATGCCCATGTTTATAGCAGCACAATTCATAATAGCTAAATCTTGGAAATGGCCAATATACCCATCTATAGATGAATGGATAAAGAAAACATGCCTTTTATTTCCCATCAACACTCATTCAACATGCCACTTTACTCTTAAAACTCTGTATTTGGAAAGTTTCATAGATCTGTAACTGTTTTATGAATCATATTCAAGATTCTAAGAAACAAAGTTCATATTTCACCAAATTGGTGTGTAGGTGAAGATGATTATTTGTCCTCAATTTTTTCTTCACAGCTGTGATCACTAGGATAATGTTCTTGATCTTCTTGTACCTTTAGTGGAAGGAAGAACTATGGCTTAATAGTTTTCAAATTCAGGCTTTGAAATCAGGGAGTCATCAAAACATGTTAGAAAATACAATATATGCATATCAGAGTTTGTTCTGTGCTGATTAAAGGAGATAAGCTTTGTAAAGTTCTCTGTACACAGCCGCATGCATAAACTACTTGATGAGTTAAAATAAAGCTTGAAAAGTCATGGCTGGCACCTAGAAACTCATTAAATATAAATCTTTATATTATTTCCGAAGATGTGCTTTAAATCCCTTACCTTACCACATTTAGGTCTTGCCCTTTCAATTTGTGGTGTTGTGTTTGTTTATATGCAGATGGAGGGAAACTCTATGAACCGATAATGTGTTTATATGTCTTTCAGCCTGTCATATCTCTTGTGCTACAACACTGCTCATACAAACATGATGATACCTAGCTCCATAAACCCCAGGGAAAACTCCCTATTACTCAGCCCATTTACTCACCTCACTCAAGCAGTGGTTACTGATAATGACTTCTACAATTCCACATGCTTCCTTAGAGGACACATTCCCAGAGAAGCCACTTGTGTTCACCCGTGTTCCTACATTTGGAAAAGGATTCTTGTTTGTGATGACAATTCCCAGGAAAACATCTGATAGGTCTCAGATTATAGATTCCAGGCTCCAAATTCAGGTCTGATACTAGAAAAGAACAAATAAACCTGCACAAGCATGCGAAACTGGAAAGGAATGGACAGAAAAATAACTGAATCATATGTACAGATGTTTACATCAATTCATATAGTTTGATTATCAAAAATATTCTGGTAACTTTTCTCAAGTCAATATTTCCATTTCCCATAGGGTAGGACAATTTAATATTATCAAAATGCCCTGAGATAATCAACTTCATTGCTCATTTGAGGAAACAAAGACTAAGAAACAGCCACAAGAAGGAAGAGAATCAGGATTTAAATCTATTCTTAATCTAGCCTCTCAAATAATAAATGGATGTGTCAATATGCCTTTAATCACTTTCCAAATGTTAAACATGTTTTTTTCAATATTTTATTATTGAAAATGATGTCACAATAGATATATCTGTCCATTAATCTTTGTCAGAATTTTTATTGCCTTTAGATAGGATAGTAGGAGGAAACACACTAAGTCAAAGGGTATGTAATATTGTTAAAGATTTTGTTTAATATATGACATTAAATTGCTTTCAGAAAGGTGGCTTGGGTCTTACACCCAGAGAAAGTAAGAGTGTCAAATATCTACAGTTCCAACACAGTAATATTCTTTAATTCATGTAATTTTGATAAGTCATATAAAATTTAAATTTATAAAACATAATAATGAGGCTGAAAATTTTTGAATTTTTTAGGTATAGATAGATATGTATTCTATGAATTATCTCTTTAATGCCCTTGTTAAAAATAAGAGAATGGGGTTTTAGAAATTATCCTGACATAATATTTCTCTATGTTAATTTTTGCCTTTAGTTTTACTTATGTTTGTTTTGTTGTTGTTGTTTTTTTTTTGGTACTGGGGATCGAACTCGGGTCTTTGAGTTTGCACAGGAGGCAGTGAAACCACTGAGCTAAATCCCCGGCCCTGTTCTGTTGTTTTTAATAGTTGCATTTCATAATAATATGCACACACAATCACCTATATCTCCATCTAGTATATCATTTTGGGCCTCACATATAATTTTTCAAACTACTTAGCATAATTACAGAATATGCAATATTATTAAAGAATATGCCTTAAAGTAACCATGTAACTTTATTTTTTTCTTGAAGAGTCTAAAATTCAGTTATATGAGCCATTGATTTTCTCTTGTTAATATTTATTAGAACTTTTACATCTATATTATAGATTAAATTGTGTAGGTTTGCCAATTTTGTAATTTTAGCATCATATTTTAATTTTTGTTAATTATATACATGGAATTTAATAATTCTGTAAAATTAAATAACTGAAATAGAGTTGATAAGTGATGTGGAAAAATCTGGATTTGACCCAAGTTTTTAAAGTTCTAGTACCTATATTATTCATTTTCCATTGCTGGGACAATATATCTGACTTCCACAACTTAAATAAGAATAAACAGAGGTTTATTTTGGCTTATCATTTTAGAGGTTTCGTTCCACAGTTGACTGCTCTAAGACAGAAATGTCACAGTGAAGGGAATGGATATCTGCTCAGCTCATATTGGCCAGAAGTAGAGTGAGAGTGAGAGCTGGAGAGAGAGAGGAAGATTACACCCTTCCAGGTCTTCATTGAGTGACCCAATTCCCCAAACCAGGCCCCCTGTCCGAACAGCACAGTCAACCATAAACTTATCAATGGATTAAACCACTGATAAGTTTGGCAACTCCATGAGCTGGTTATGGTCCAAAAGCCTCACCTTGAAACACATGACCTTTTGGGGGATATTTTAAATCAAACCATAACACAGCCACACAGTTATAAACATGCTAGACTCTCTATTTATTTTTCTTGTTTTTTTCTTTTTGTTTCAGATAGCACAACTGCACTTTATTTTACTGATAGCACAACACAAATGATATCTAACATTTTCTTTCATTTTCATGGTGCTACATCTTAAGAGTAAATCTTCTGGTATATCTTTAAGAGGATGTCTCCTTATTTAAGTGTAGACTCTTCCTTGATCTAAGGTGAATCAGTCTGATTTTCATTACTAGAACACCATACTTTAGACACAATTTAAAGGAGAGGCTTAATTTGTCTCATGATTTCAGGAATTTCAGTTCATGGTCAGCTGTTGCCAAGACAGGAATACCACATCTGAAGTACATGAGGGAGCAAAGGGAAACAGACCAAGAAGAAGGGGCCAAGGCCAGATGTAAACTCTAATGTTATACTACCATGGCCTAGATTGGCACACACAGAATTGTGTTTTACTAATCCTTTAGGTGACTCCTAAGCAAATTAACAAGTAAGTTTAACAGTCACATTCACACTTATCAACTTGACATGCAAATATATCTTCTTAAACCTTATGTAATCTTTAAGGACAGTAACAATGTTATAATTCTACCTAATGTCATAAAACTAGTGTGAATACAACCAAAAATATCATAATCCCTTCTCCAAAGTCTCCACAGTTCAAGAATTGCTAAAAATTCTCACTCTGAGTCTCTTCTGAAACTCAAGCAAACTTTTATCTGTGAACCTCTGTATGTGTATAAATGAATAAAATAAAGTTCCATAATACCATGGTACAATGGCACAGGGTAAGCATTCCCATTCCAAAAGGTAGGGATAGAGGTATAGAAAAGAATCACACCAAAGCAAGACTGAAACTCAGCAGAATAGTTCTGTAGCTCTATATCTGGTATACATGACCAATTACATATGGTGGCCTAATTGTGAGTTCCAAAAAGCTTGGGCAGCCCCATATCTATGACCTGGCCAATTGAAGCTGAAATGACCTCTTTTGGGCTGGCTCCACTTGCTGCTTGTAGCTTTCTTCAGCAGACATTCTATGTTTCTGGTATTTTCCAATTCCTAAGTCTCCACAGCATCTCTGGCTTCATTCTCACAGATTCATGCATTCCCTCTCAGAGGCATATGGTTTGGCTTCATAGGCCTGGTAAAATCTGGACAAAGTCTGATTGAAAGCCTCCATGTCCCGATAACTCTAGCATCCTGGATGTGTGAAAATCCAGCATCATGGTGATGATGCCAAAGTGTGCACTCAGATTGAGCAGTAGCTAGGCCACCTTGGACCATGACTATGTGGCCTCTGAGTGCATTGATGACTGAGTATAGTAGTGAAATGAATCCTGGGGAAACAATTCCCCAGGAGTCCCTTCTTAAGCAGACATACCAAGGACTATCTTCTCAAATGGATGGTTTATATTTTTGAACCCTTGAACCTGCAATGTGTGGAGTCTTGGTGATTTCTGAGATGCCCATAAGGCATCTGTCTTCTTGTCTGCATTCAAAGTATATATGTATGTATATATGAATGTATGAGTGTATGTATGTATGTATGAACATATTTTGTGTGAGGATTGGGGGGTTTGTGCATATATGTGTTCCTGGGGTTTGAATCCAGGACCTTCACACTGAGCTGCATCATCAGCTTCCCATCTCCCCTTTTTACTGAAGAGTGTCTCACTATGTCACTAAGTTGCCCTGATTGGATTTGAACTTGTATTCCTTCTGCCTTAGCCTCCCATAGTGCTGGGATTACAGGTATGTATGATCACTTATGGGGTTTCTTTTTAATGGTGCTAGCTAATCTCTTTCTCAGCCTTCTTTGGCCCCAACTTTGCACATGCTTCTTTTTGGGCCAACATTTAAGTTTTTCAAACATATCTCTGTTTGCTCCCAATTCTCATTATAAATCTTGCTGAAAATCAGTCAACAGTATACCATACCAAAACTTGAAATTCTTCTGTCAGACAATTAGTGTACCACTGTTAAACTCAAAGTCCTGCAACTCTGAGCACATGAGTAAAATGTAGACAAACTTTTTGCCAGAGTAGACATGTAAGGCCTCTTGTCCCATCACCAGTAGTCTTCATTTCCAGTTGTAACCTCATGAGCCTGGTCTTTACTGTCTGCATTCTTATTAGCATTCTGGTCTGGGTTCTGAGAAGAATAACCCATCAGGCCCTGCTTACAGTATTCTAGGATTTCTCTAGCCCACATTTTCAAACCTTTTCAAATTTCTTTCACAAACCAGTTCTAAAGGCTTCTGAATCACATAGTCATGTATGGTCACAGTGATTTTCCCAATTCTCTGGTACCAATTTTCTCTGAGTCAACTTTTTGAAACTAGGACATAATATCGGACACTTCCATTTTAAAGGAGACGTTATTTAATTTGGCTCTGGTTTCAGAGGATTCCATTTACAATCAACTAGCCCCAAGGTAGGAACATTATGACAGAAGAGTGTGGTAGAACAAAGCTGCTCACCTCATGGCAGCTGGGAACCACAACAAGGAAACAGTGCCAGAGGGAAAGATGCCACAACCCCAGGGTCACATCTCTATGGTCCATGAATCACATCCAGAAATTGGATTTACCCAAGCCAATCAAGTTGTCAGTTAAGCTTAACTGACATACAAAGCCAATTCTTCTCCTCGTTACTTCTTGTTGTTGAAAAATACTCTATTCCATGATTTCACTGTTCAGCAGAGATAAGATGTATGCTTTCTTCTTGGAATCTCTCTCCATCTACCTGGTTGTTGCCAGGACCCTTCTCCCAGATTTTCAGCTTGAGGACAATTTGATGTACAAAGTCTTTGCCAAATTTCTACTCTCTGCTAGCCTTTAGCTAACATGGTTCTGCAAGATTAAGAAATGATCTTGTCGTTCTTATTTTCTTTCCATTATTCTAATTCTGATGGATTGAAAATTTCCCCACAGACATTAGAAAATTAGTGGCAAGGTTTTTTTTTTGTTTGTTTTGCTTTCCCCAGCCTAAGAATGAGAGAATAATTGCCCCAACTTATCGCTGAGTTTATTTCCCTGGGCTGGCTTCCCTGTTTGGAAATGTCCTCATCTGGTCAAGCTACATTACGAGGTGCTGCTTAGTCTCCAAGTCAAATGCCAAAAATACAGAGGACATGAGCAATAACTTTAAACTGAAAAATGTAAGTTCACAGTTGGTTGTAGTTCCTAGTTCCTTGAAGTCATTTTAACTGTACATGAACCTCATATACATGGTTTTCCAGTGTGGTTTCATTTATTCCATTCCACTTTTCAAGATATGGAAGGGCTCTGAGTATTGCAAAATCTGCCACATCTGTTATGTGGCCGAAGAAATTACTCCTAGAATGTGGCAAATCAATATGCTTGCTTCTATGGCTATGAGAACTGTAATGCTGATGATTTCATGGGTAATTTGAGGAGAAATCACTGTATCTAGAGGACTCTATCATTGAGAAGTGTTAGGTAGAAGCATAAGACACAAGCCATCTATTTGTTTAAGAATCTCACAAACTGAATACTAACCTATTTGTGACACACCATGAAAACCTATCTTCCTGAGAATGCATGTATTTGTAGTAAGTGATTTTAGACAAGTTATTTTTTTTAAAAAATTTCCTTTTCCTCAAGCTCTGTTTTTATTCTAGATCTGTTCCTTTATAACATATTAATGCTTTAAAGCAATTGTAAAGGAGACAGAATTAATGATTGTAAGCAGAGTTTTTTTCTTACCATTTTGTTTCATAATTTATATCAATCTTTACTTCAGTGTTATGCTTTTCTTTGTGAAAATCCAGATCAAAGCTACCCGACCTGTGGAAAATTCCCTAGTCGTTTTCTTCCACTTGTCTTATTTTTAAGAAGCATAGATGATAGTGTCCTGTTCCTCTTATTTTGGATCAGAAACTTTCAGTTCAAGAGAATCTTCTGCATTGTTTCTTTCTCCACACTTATTTTATTTTGTAATTACTTGAGACAATTTCTGAATACATGTAGGGCAAATTTCTAGAGGTAATTTCAAAGATGTCCCCACATTTATATGTCTGATGAATCAGCAGTAGAGTCCAATGTATCAAAAAATAAATTTTATGGATTTACAGTTTATACTTGTATCTATGATTTCACTGGGAAGTTACTATTCATCTTAAATAATATTTACAATCTATGATAAATACATTTTTGATGAATGTAGTTTCAATCCTTTATAAAGCAAAAGAAGGATTTAATCATATTCTCTTTTATAACACTTGATTAGGAGGATTAATGAGACAAAAATATGAGGTAGTTAGCACTGTGTTTGGTACATGGTAAATGCTTAATAACAATTTATTATCATTATTAAAGCAGCAAATAGGTGCCAACTGAGCTGCTTGCTATTCATTTTATAGCTAAAAAAAAATCCATTAAAGTAAATAATTAAATTTTCTAAATTTCTTGTTAGGCTTTGACCTGTTCCTTGGCTTTATTATATTGACCCATTATCATTTCACTTCTAGTATCATTTGAATTTTAGTATATCATTAGATTTAGAATTTATATATCAGAGAATAGTATACTTTTCTTCCTCTATTTAAATTCTTTAGTATTATGCTTCAGTGAATTGTCCAGGACCACAACAGTATTTCTTAGAAAGAAATATATTCTGATAAGTCTCCTTGTGACTGTATGCAATAGGTTCCACTTAAAAAATAAAAAACAAATAAAATACTTTTATAATGTTTTGCTCTAATACCTTTTATACAGTATGTAAAAATGAGCTCTGTGACTAAAAATGAACAATTTCAACTTAATGGGGTGGTTTCTGATATATTAGGGGTATAGTTGGGTAGCATGAACTTCTAAATCCATACATATATTTTTTTTCTGGGAAACCACATCTGTATGATGATAGGAAATGGGTCTGGCTACACACAATAAAACTATAAAAGATGGATGTCGTATTTATAGTTAAGATTGGTATTCTCAGAGGCAGACTCTTCTGTTTTCACCATCTTCAAAGAGGACATTTTAAAATACTCTATGTTTTGCTTGCAGGTTGGCAGCAGCAGGTAGTGAGTGCAGAATTAGCCTTCTGCTCCTTCTGGGTGATTGAAATATCCTTCCCTGTTCTGCTCCAGGTGAATTATCAGGAGACAAGGGACATGTAAAAACACCCATGCTACTTACTATCAGTGAGGTCTTTCTGCCTGCTTAGATCCTCTTCTGCCCAAATAGAGAACAAATCCCTATTAGAAGAGGCACTACCAGAGAAATCACAGAAGCATAATATGTAGGATATGAAATAGCCCTTGAGGAAAAGAATGGTCCCCTTTTGCTTTAGGAAGGAAGGGCTGAACCTGCCAGAAGCACATACCTTTCTGAATTGTTTGCTTGCCTGCTCTGTGAAATGTAGATGGAAATGCTTGATTACACTTAGAGGAAGGCAAATCTCTGCCAGATATTGGAGCTTGTTCATGGTAAACCAAGCTCTCTTCAGTACATCATGATTTCATTATTTTGTCCCACAGTAATGAGACTCTCAGATGTCTGTTGGTCAGTTTCACTAAGGAGTGATCTGAAAATGTTTTAAGAAAAATGTCTTTAGATGAGGTTCTTTGAACAGAATTTGAAGCTCCAATATAAACATTACTAGTGCAACTAATTGCCTGTTTAAAAAATAAAACAAATAAACCTGCCTATGTCATTTAACCAATGAATAGTATAATTTGCAGAACCCAAGATAATGACCACTCTATGTGGGTGTTTAAATTATAAAGTACATTAAGTTAAACATTTGTGTCTCAGACTCACTAATTTCATTTTAAGTGCTCTATAAATATACATGCCTAGTTGTACTGTGGTGCACAGCACTAGACAATGCAGAAAATTATATTGAACAGCACCACAGAGCCAGGTACTGTAGTCACAATGCTAATGACTCTCAGGCTCCTTCTAGTCTTGTTAGGTTATTCATTGTGAGTACTTGTCCATGAGTGCTCAGCTCAAAGTGACTTTTTCCTTCAAGCCTCATGTCAGTCCTCCAGGCAGGAAAGAGGGAAAGAGTTAGAGTGACAAGCTGTTTACAGTTCTCTTGCAGTGCTTTGTTTCATAGGAAAGCAGCAGCTCAGCCATAGTATCCAACACATAGATTCCTTCTTACAGCACATGAAACTAACAGGATGCATGCCTTCTGCTGACTT
Source organism: Heterocephalus glaber (assembly GCF_000247695.1). The sequence goes on along the minus strand of NW_004624837.1, from coordinate 1,158,830 downwards.
TGAGAAGGCCTGAGTTATTGAATGTTTCTAATTGGCATATTATTGCTACAAAAATTAGTTTATAAATCAAAAGAGAAAAATCAATACTTAGTAGTGAACAACAGAATCAAACTCTTATCTTTTTATAGCAGTAATTTTACTCAATTTTAAGTAATTTAAAATATGTGTTTTGAGTTTTTGCTAAGTACATTTTAACTAATTAAAACATTAAAGCACATATTAAAAGAAACATGAAGTATCTGTGCATGAATAATATCATGAATTCTTAGGTAAAGCATAGTAATTCTAAGAAAATTTGTCCTTTGGAAGGGGTAGATTGATATATACATCCACATACTTTTGGGGTACTTAATCTTTCTCTCCTACCATTAGGGGAACTTGAGATTAATAGTTTAAAAGAAAAGTCATATGTTAAGTGCTCTGTCTATGAGTAAAATTTTCATTTTCACAGGAGGCTCTAGAAAATTGGGAAATTTTCATAGTATCAAGAAATTATGAGATATCCTCCATAGTCATAGCTACAAAGCTCTTGATATTTGGGGGTTGTGTGGGGAATAAAATATTTAGCAGTCTGAGAGAACATTGTGTATACCAGGGATATTAATGCCTTCTCTGCCTTTAGAAACTCTTTAAACTCATTTTTAGGATCTTTTACAAAATTGGAAATAAGGTTTTAGATTTCCAAATGATGGTGTGGTGGAGGGAAAACATCAATTTAAATCTTTCACCATCAACTTACAGCTTTCAGGATGTATATATTCATTCACAAGTGAGCCTGCTGGAAATTGCTGTGGCATACCTTTCCTAAGGTAGGAAATTTTGGAGGAAAGGGGAAAGGAATGATACCTGCTTCCCTTTCTGTAAGATATACTGTTTTAAGAATGACCAGTCTTTATGTATTCCAATAAATTTAAAATTTGATACAATAATCACCCTAAAGTTTATCTTTGTGATTTTTTTCTCTGAACATTAAATGACTCCATACTAAACAGTTACATTTCCAGGATTTGAGCCCAGTCTTTCCCCTTGATCTTAGCACCTTCTACATCTTCTCTTAAGTCTTCTACCATAGACAAAACTGACAGCTCTTTGCAGACAATGACGATGTGTACCCTTCAGTGTTTTGATGCTTTTCTTCTTCTTAGCCATAGCATGAATGAATTACATTGGTGTCCCTTCAAGAAAATTCTTACATAAAAGAAATCTACGATTTTGTAGAATAAAGGACTGATAATATTGTCTCACGTTATATGTATTTTCCATAATATTTCTGACTCCCCAAATTCCAATATTACCGACAAAACAAAATAGAATTTTGATGTATCTTCACTTCTTTATGACTCCAACTTGAAAACTCCGTGTCAGTCAGAAAATTTGCATTGAGAAATGGCTCTTCATTTTGTCTCTGCAGGAACAGGGTGTTTCATTTTTAATTTAATGATTTAAGAAAATAATATTTAATATTTTTCAAAATGTAACATCATCCTTTATATCCTGGATATAGCCCCACATGTTACTATGCTTGAAACTCTCCTAATGAAAGAAAAGAAAGAAGGAGGACAAAGTAGAAGGGGAGGAGGAGGAGGAGGAGGAGCCTCTGGTCCTTCCTTATAATTACTAACAATGTTTTTTTTGTGTGTGTGCCAAGGATCGAACTCGGGACCTTGTGCTTGCTAGGCAGGCTGTGGAGCCACTTAGCTAAATCCCCGGCCCACTAACAATGTTAAGTGATTACAAGAACAAAATAAACACAGCCAATAATAAAGTGTCATGTAGTACCCTTGGCAACAAGAGAACAAATGCATGTATCTATATCATGGACACAGGAAACTAAGGCAGCAGACTTTGCTTTTGTTGAAATGACAAAACTGGAAAGTAATTATAATGGTCATTGAATTCATTTTTTAAAACTTTTAAGCCAAATTGTATCTGCATACCAAAATGTATGCAATGAGTAATGGTATTGTCTGATTAAGTGTCAAAAAGTGAAAATAACTTTGGTACGAAAAAAAGTGAAAACACCTATATTACCTCAAGTGATATCAAAATGCAGTAGAGACTGAGCACCTGGAGAAGCCTCGCTCGTTCCTCCTCCCTATGTTGCTCTCCACAATTAGTCACTATTCTTACTTGGGAAATAATCAGCCATATTTGCTGGCTTTTTTGTATTTTATAAGAATGGACTTATATAGTATAGGTTCTTTATGCCTGGATTGTTTTGTCAACACAGTGCACCCGAGATTTATCCATGTTGTGTGTAGCTCTGATTTGTTCTTTTTAAATAGTGTACAATTTGAGTAGTTCAAGTTTAGAATTGTTATGAAGAATGCTGCTTTGCATATGAAACATTTAGCTCATGTAACACATTTCTATTCACTTGTTGATTGATTGTGTATCTACTTAGGAGCAAGATGGAGGAGATGCAGGGTATAATAATTGTCAGCTTTGTTACACACTGCCAAGCTGTTTTCCAAGGAGATGGTCCCAATGTATGCCCCACCAGCAGTGTTTGAGAGTTCAAGTTGATCCTGTCCTCATTAATACTTTGCATTGTCAGCTACTTTAAGGCATTTTTTGAGTATAGAATTGAGCTCATTGTGGCTCTTTCCTGATGATTCATGGTGTGAATAACTCTTTGTATCATTAAAGGCTATTTAGGATCTTTTGTTTTAAAATCTTGTTCATGTCATTTGTCATTCATTCATCTATTTGGAGACAACATCTTGCTATGTTGTCCTAGCTAATCTTGAATACCTGAGCTCAAGAGATCCTTCTGTCTCAGCCTCCAGAGTAGCTGAAACTACAGACATTTGCTAGTGTGCCTGGCTGAAAGTTTTTATTTAGATGTATGTATTAAAAATATTATCTTTCCGAAGCTTATCTTTACCATCATTAAAAAGTTTCCTTTTATAGATAAATTTAACTAAAGTTCTATTGAACATGGGGAATATGGTAACCATGTCACAGAACTGAATAAAAATTACTATAAGAAATTTTGTGTTTAATTCATCAGTGTTTCTGTTTTTGCATTTATTTATATTTGGTAGGTTGTTTAACCAAACTGTGCCCATGAATTCCTATAAATCTATCCTACAAATGTTTTTGAACTTTCCTGGTCCAATCCTTAAACATATTTTATTTTTAGATTATTATTTCATGTCTGAATAAAAATGCCTTACTTGTAAAAAACAAAAATTATTTCATATTTCAAGCTTCAGAGCTTTATTGGGAACATGCTTTGCTTGCTGAGCTGAGTGATATATATGAAGAAATTTGCAAGACTCAATTATACTGAAGAAAAAACACAAAATAAAGAGAGGTTGAAGGTATATTTCAGAGGTTGAAAAACTAACTTTGAATACTGGAATTGTCTTTGTGACAAGCAAAAGCTAAGGGAGAAAGATGAAACATAAGATGCTTAGTAATTTCTGCTGTATGGTTACAATGAATCCCCATTTTCACTGGTCTCTATTGGAAACTTTTGCTTCCTAGTATTGTATCTACCGTAGAGAAGGGTGTGTGAAAATTATAATTGGCACAGTGTGATGCTGATCAGGAGAACCTCATAACACCTGTGTTGCATGCAGTTCTAACTTATGTTTGCAAGTCTGATTTCTGCTCTGTTTTTCAGTTACATTTTCAATTAACGATAAAACCACTTATTATTCTTTTGACATTTTACTTCAGAATAAAAATTAGCCCAATTTCCTTTAACTTTAATGACATTTTATCTAAATATCCTATGTACCTTTTAAATCATAAGTGCATATAATCCAATAGCATTGTATTTATTAGCAAAAGTAAATAATATAATATTTTCAGTGTGCTATAATTTTTTAAATTGTAGAAGTATAAGAATTATTCTAAAATATATTCAAAATGGGCCACTAATTTTTCCCTTTTTCTACAACATCTTCAGATTTACACTGGTAACACAGATCATCACTTATCATCTTGTATTTACAAATAAATTTTGTTGAAGTTGACGTATTTTATGTATGCCCTTTTGGCTTATCCTCTCAAAATATAATTTGAGGAGTGGAGAAAAAGTAGTTTTTATTATTTATAGCAAGATACCGGCATTAATTAATGATACTGACAATTGCTTGTCTTAAATATTAACGTTTCTTTTTGAAAAAAAGTGAATGTTGCACTCAGAGATACAATCAGTGCTATTTCTCATATTCAGAAACTATTTTATTACAATTGTCCCTAGATTTTCTTCTGCTACTTAATATATTAATATTTTCTCTTTTATAGAATTATAAATTAGTAAAATTACCTGAATTGCTCTTCTTGATATTCAATTCCTGGCTTCCTTTCTACAGAAGAAAGACTTTAACATAAAATTGCTACTCAAGGAATTATAATAATTCTAAAACTTCTTATGCATGTGAAATTAATGTAACATGTAGATGCACAAAAATCTCCGATGTTGTTAAAATTATCACAGGCAAGATCTATCTAATGCAGAGGAATGCCATAGCTCTGTCAGGGTAACAAAGTGGTGAGATGATTTCCACAGAGAGCTTGTGCGTTACACCTACAGCCCTGATGGAATAATTTGTTTAGATTTGTCAACGGAGATATTCAAAGTCATGAACTTTAGATGTTGTTAATTCAGACATTTAAAAAATGGCAGCTTAGTCATCTTGTGTGGGAACTTCTACCCCCAAAATTAATATTTGTCTTTGGTTGACTGTCAAGGCCTGATTAAGTAAAAGAGGAGCTGAATACTAATAGTCCTTTTTTAAAAATAAAGGAATTCATGTTCACCGCTCTCCAGAATGCAAAAGAAAAAAATTCTACCTTGCTGCCAGTGGACTGCAGGTTTTTTTTTTTTTCCCTAATAAATGACACCTGAAGTCAGGCAAATTGTTCAACAGACATTTAGGAAATTCTTATTGAGTTCCTCATTTGTGTTATGAACCTAGGACTTCAGGGAAATTTTTTATCCACACTGCCTTCCATGGGTCTGTGAAAAAATTCTCAGCAGGCTGTGGCACCTCTTGATGCAAAGTTACTCAGCATGAATTTCAACACTCAGGGAAGTTAGCCTAAAGAATTTCTTCCTTCTTCCATTAGCCTGGATGAATGTTAATGATAAGGTGACAGTTCTCTTTGTGCCTTTTCTCCTCAATTACCTTATAAATTGGTCTCTAAAGACAGCAGGGTTATTACTATAATTATTTCTGGATATTTTACTGAATCAGGCAAAATGTGTCAGATAAGAGCTATGTGCAATGTGCCCAGTCCTGATGAATGTTTTTCCTGCCATCTGCTTCATAACTCTCATCTTTGTTTCTCTGCTTGACAATAATAATCATACAAATCAAGCAAACAGAGAAACCAGCAACCATCTCTGTAGTTTTTCTTTCATCATCTTATTAATAAATTTCCATTTTGGGGCTCCATCTCATCAAAAACTAACACAACTTACTAGCTGGCAATATGTTGTGGTGTGGGAAGAAACTGACTCTGAAGCTAAAGATACTCAATGTGAATCTTGACTTTGTCACTCATCAGGAGCATGGACCTGGACAAATCAAAGATCCTCATGTAACTTAGCTTTCCTTATGTATCGTGATAATAATGGTTCCTAGCATGAGTTACTGTACAAGTAAGGATAGGAGATATATTATGCTCTTAGAAGAAGGCAGATATGAATGAAATGATGTACAATTCAAAAGAAAAATCCAAGATCTCTGCCTTAAGCAGTTTGGAATATAATTGTAGATACATGATACAGTGGGGAAAAAACCCAGCACAACAACACAGTATATAGTTCTGCCAAATGATTGATCAGGATAATCAGTGCTAGAGAATTTTAGAAGCTCATGTGGAAGATTCAGTGACATTCATAAGCTAGTGACCTTTTCTCAGCAAAAGAGTTTCAGTGAAATTATTGTCTTAGGCAGATCCTCTCAACAACAGTTGCTGCAATATACTGGGAATGGCTTTGGAGGTTAGTAAGCTATGGTAAAAATTTAACAGTGTGTTTAAGGCTAGAATTGTGCAGACAGATAATGCTGTTTACATTGGAATTAAACACACTTAAGGACCAAAGGGAGCAAGCAGCACAAATAGGTAATTCGCTCACCAAATGTTAAACAGAGATACGCATAATTTTCTTCTGTAGATAGATTGGTAGCATCATTGATTTGAAATGAATTAAATTGTGTTGAGCTACTTATTAATCCAGAGAAAGCTAATTGAGGCTATGAATAAGTATCTTTTCAAATTATTTCCCTAGCAACTTCACAGCCTGGTGCTGGTGTTGAATTTAATAAAACGAGGCCAAAGAAACTGTGGAATTGAAGCATGTAGCATAGTTGCAGAGCAGAAGGAGGGCACATAGGGCTTTATCCAAGCTGTTTCACAGGGACATGTATTACCCACAGAAAGCACGTCAGGATGTCCTCCTTCCAAATCCCTAATGCTATCTACACTCTCAGCCTTCTACCTTCACAGGTATAGAAATTACATACATTTTGGTGTCCAAAATAGTAAAAAAAAACCCAAAAAACTATCTTACTGTAGATTTGCCTAGTACTTTATAGTTTTCAAAGTGCAATGACATATATTTTCAATAATTTTATTGGCTATCCTTCCTGCATTCTAAATGTATATTTTGAATACATATTTTCCAAAAGTTCCATAATTGTCACATTTCTTAAGGATTGATATTGTTTAAAATTTTTTAAAACTTAGAAAATTTTCACATGTCAAATCACTTTAGAAATATTAGATGAATAGAAATGGAAGATTTTGGTAAGAGTAATTATATCTCTTTGTAAGACAGGAAGTGGAAGTGTGAAGAATCTGTATTTTGTTTGAAGAACTGATATGGAGTGTTTGAGATACAGCCTTGAAGATGTGGGTTGATAGTAAATAAAACAGTAACTTTTTTGGTCCACATCTCAGCCTAGCCTCTTGAGTGCAACAGTTTAGAACTAATATGGTTATGTAAATCTTTATAGAACAAGACAGCAGTTTTCAGAACTCTAAACTAAGGCACTGGGAGTAGTAAGTATGTTATGAGTATTTAAAGTAGCTTCTACACAATATGTTCAAGGACAGATGACCAAGTCAGCTTGTATTGTACAAGTCAAATGTATTGCTCATCACCAACTTTAAAAATTATGGGCAAAGCAAAAAAAGATCTATCTACCAGTGATCCTGACAAAAAAAGAAAAATTTTTAAGAGTGTGCATCTAGAGTGGATGATTCAATACTTTTGCTGTAGGAAATCAGTAGCAATAAGGCAAAAACAAGTTAAATAGTGGTTTACTCTGTGTATATATTTGTGTGTGTGTAACAAATAGAAAATCCTGCAGTACAGATAGAAATTTCAGATAAAATATATTTAGAAATAATTTTTTAGAATGTACCCTAAAAGCATTTATATTACAAGACACTGACTCTGTAATACATATTTTCTGGGTTTTTTTTTTTTTTTTGGTATCGAGGATTGAACTTGGGACCTTGTGCTTGTGAAGCAGGCACTGGAACCACTGAGCTAAATCCCAGGCCCTGTAATACATATTTTCTGAGAATTTAAATATTGTATTTGGAGAGGGTACAGCTATAATAATTAGAAGCTAGTGCTGCTATCTCCACCATTTGCTCTATTCAACTGTTATGAGTATAAACTTAATCTATAATCTGTATTCGACTGTATCTTAGGTTTTAAATATAATAATGTAATAATAATGCTTTAAGCATTATTAAAATGAGAATTCTTTGTACTACTCATGTTTTTCACATCCCAAGCAAGATCATAACAGAATTTGAAAATTCTAAGATAGATACTATCCACCAAACACATCTTACCCTTCCTCATATGAGAATCAATATATAATTTTATTTAACAAAAGAAAAAAACACAGAAAATAGAAATCTGACCATGAGACCATACACTCAGCATAATCATATGAGTAAACCAAGCAATATTGTTATTCTGGTTAGGGGTAAAGTCATACAGTATGGTTTAAGTAAAGGCAAAAGAACAGAGAATTCTAAGAGACAGGATTTATCAACAGAGCCAAGTGTTTCAAGAGCTCAGGTTAGAAGAATCCTGTCAAGAGCCCATTTGTATTGGCAACATGAAGTTCAAAGGTGATCTTTATAAGAGAATTTTGGTAGCTTATAGAGTGAATGAGAGCTAATAAAAGGGAGAGATTGCAGATACTATATCAAGAAGTTTGGCAATAAGTAGGAAAAATCTAAAGAAGTAATTGTACAGTGTCTGGAAAATTGAAGGGATTTTAAAAGATGGGATGAGAGGAGTATATTTAACTGTTTGTAATAAAGAGTCAGAAGAAAGGGAGAGGTTTTTAGTTTAAAAAAGAAAACAAGAGAAGATCAATACATAAAGAGAACTGTAGAGTACCAGCATATGTTTGAAACCAAACTAAAACTTTGTAAAAAGTTCATCTGTACTTGTGTGAAGTAAATGAAAGTGAATTAAAACTAACAGAAATAATAGGAACAAAACCTTACACTTAATAAGAAAGGATGAAGTAAGTTATTAAGACAAGCTTTCAGGAAGTAGAAATGAATTTCATTATAAAATGCATTAAATAAATGAGAAAATATTAAGAAGGTTGACCATGGCGGTAATGGGTTTTAAGTTTTATGAAATGCTGTGCTAATTAAGTCAGAATTCTGAAGTGGAAATTGAGTAATCATCCTTGGAGATGCAAAATATTCATGGAAAGTATAATCAGGATGTTATTAAAGTGTTCAGATAAGTATAATTCTAGTATAAAATAATAAGATTTCATCTATCATCTTGGATCTCTATGAAATTAGTACTCAAATATTTTTATGGTTGCAAATATTAATAATAATAATTTTATGACTTATGGATGAGACCTTGTCAATGTTGGCTAGGTCTGAAAAACATTTTTTGTTTGTTTTAGGCTTAAAAACAAGTGAAACTATATAGAATGCATTTTTTAAAAAACTTTGGTTAAATTCCATTATAACTTCACATTTTACAAAACAATGTAACTCAGTAGAGACTTAGTTTACTGCCAACATTTGGCTGTGCCATTACCTCTGTTCCTTATTTATGTCACTACTGGAAAGAAATCAATATCTGTTTGTATGCTACAGCTGGTAAAAATAAAGTTTCTTTATTATCAAGGCTAATGATGTAGTGACTATTGTAAAAACTAAAAATGTGAGACCCTACATTCTATTATAGGAATGTGACTTTTTCATTGTGTAACAATAAAATGTTAGCTCCTTTAAAAAAAAATAATCCTTGCTGCAAGTGAAATTGAATGAAATACAGCATTCAATGTATTCACTACCAATACATTTCACAGAGCTAAGCCATTGTATTCCTCATAAGATGTTAACAATGCTATCATTATTGATATATTCTATTTAATGTTATTATTTATCCAGTGTGTCCAGATATTTTTAATGGAATAGTTCATTCACGTTAGACTGAGTCAAAATAATTTAATTTATTTTTAGTTTTGGTAACAAAAAATATACAATATGGTACAGAAATATTTATTATGTAATGAAAGGATGTACATTAAAAATGCCATGTCTGTATGCATATAAGCAATAAAAGCCAATATTTGGATGATACATGTCTTTTCAGGAAGCTCAGTTTTTTAAAAATATGTGATTTCTGTCTAAATATTAAAATCTCCAAGAAAGGTAGACTGGTGTAAAGTAAAGGAGTGTTATTTTTCCTTGTTTAGGCCTTCTTATAGTAGTTCTGCATTATTTGAAGGGGGTATGTTCTAAGATCCCCAGTGATATCTGAAACCATGGATAGTACCAAATCCTATATATACTATTATTTTTTCTGTAAAGCCTTATAAAAATGTAATGCCTTTTCCATCTTCATTAAGTACTTATGCACTGTATAGTGCATAAACTGTATAGTTTAAGGAGTGGCTACAAGACTAGCACAAATTAATTTTTTCCTTCTTCCCAGTTTCATACACAGAAGATTAATTCTTTTTCCCCCTTTGTCCTCAGTCTCCGGGATGCTTTTATTTTTTAATTAATTTTATTTATACATAATGATCACTTTCATCAAAGGGAATTTGTACCTGTACATAGTATATCTTGATTCCTCTTTTTCTCCCAATCTTCTTCCCTCACTAAAACCCCCTCCCCTCCTTATTTACAAAAGTTTTGTTTCCATTTTTCCTTATTTTCTCAATTTTTCCCTTCATTTCCTGTCCTCCCCCCCTTCACAGTTTTCCTTTCCTTTCCTTTTTTTGGGGGGTGGGGTATCAGGCATTGAACTCTGGTCTTTGCGCTTACAAGGCAGGCAGTGGAACCACTATGCTAAATCCCCAGCCTTTTCCTTTCCTTTTAAACAATTTCTTCCTATTTCACAATACTTATTATACATTTTGGTTTTTATTTACCCTTTCAGTTTCTCACACCAGAGAGGCAATGTGATATTTATACATGTGTGTCCGATTTATTTCACTTAAGAGTATAGTCTCAAACTACATCCATTTAGCTATAAATGTCTCAAATTTATCTTTCTTTATGACTGATAAAAAAAAATCTTTTTTATCAACAGAATGAAGAGACAACCCACAGTGGGAAAATATTTATTTTATTTTATTTCATTTTCCTGTACTGGGGATCGAACTCAGGACCTTGCTCTTGCCAGGTAGATGCACTTAGCTACATCCCAGCCTGGGGGAAAAAATTTAGCCAGTAGTCCCTCAGATAAATGACTACTATCTAGAACATACAAATAATTGAAAAAAATCAGACCACCCATATTTAAAGACCCAATCCAAAAATGGGCATCTGAAATGAATAGACATTTCTCAGATGAAGTAGCAGAAACAGCAAATAAATATATGAAAAACCATTCAACATCACTGATCATCTGAGAGATGTAAATGATAACAATGCCGAGATTCCATCTCACTCCAGAAAGAATGGCTGTTATCACAAAATCAACCAACAACAAATGTTGGCAGGGCTGTGGTGGAAAAGAAACCTTGCTCCACTGTTGGTAGGAGTATAGACTGGTGTAACCACTGTGGAAATAAGTGTGGAGATTCCTCAAAAAATTGGGATTAGAGGTCCCATTTGACCCAGCTATTCCCCTGCTGGGTATCTTCCTGAAAGAATTAAAAGCATTATAGAACAGTGATATGTGCACTTTATAGCAACACAGTTTGTAATAGCTAAATCTTGGTAACAACCTAAATGCCCATCAACCAATGATTGGATAGAGAAGATTAATTCTTATTATAAATCTTAAATAGCTCTGCATATGATGCTTTTTTCTTATTAGGTTGAAAACTTTTACCTTTTAACTAAAAGGAACCACTTGGTTGTTTTTGTTTGAAATCCTCAAATTTCCAGCATTATTACTCTTGTGATTTGGGGCATTATTAAGTAAAATTCAGATCACTTAAACACAAGCACTGCACTATTACAACAGTAGACCTGATAATCCTGATATCTACAAAGTGACAAATGAGAAGACAGCATATATGGTGTAGATACATGGGGCAAAGGAATATTTCATATCCTAGGTGAGACAAATAGGATATTTTGAGATTTATTCATATTACTCATAAAGGCATGCAATAGAAAACTTACCAATTGTATATTTCTGAAATTATCCATTTAATATTTTTGGATCATTGTTAATTCTGGATAACTAAAACTATAGAAAGTGAAACAGTGGATTAGAGAAAGCAATCAGTATACTATAATACATAACTAGAGTGTAATTAGTACACTATCCATACATCCAGGGTTTTTGTAAACTAAAATCATATGCAAATATATTGCTACTGATTTTTTAATTTTAGTAATAAAGTGATTCTTTTTATCAAAACATAGCTATTAGGAAACAAACATGCAAGATCAGTTTTCTTAAACTGTGACATATTATTTTTATTTACCATAAAGTTTTATAATGACACATCCACATATCCTAGCTGAATAGTCCTATGGAACTGAAGTAGTATATTCTAGCAAAGTTGTTAATTAACTAACTTAATATATTTATTATCCTTGTTATAGACAAAGTACTTTATAAAATGTGAATTATGGCTTATCCTTTTTTAATTCAAATCATATAAGTTGAAACTTAATTATAAAATAACAGTTTTATTATAATATGATAAAAATATTTACTTAGAGCATATTTTTCCTTATTTTTGTTGATTTGTCATATTATATATTGGTGAAAGCAAAAGAAACCCTTGAAAGACAGTCTAGCTTGAAGCATGACAAGGAATAATTAATTTCACCACTCTATACCATGTTAAGGGAGATGGACTATATCAGGTGATTTGGGGTGTGAAGAATGCAGGAAAATTAATTGGCATAGAAGAGGGCATCTATCAGAAAGTGGGAGTGAGAAGTGAAAGTTTTGGGGAACAGCAAGTGACTTGGAATGGTTGTGACATCTAAAGGGCAGAGCCTGCTAACAAGAGCTTCTTGTGATGCTTCATGCCAGACAGAGGGCATTTTCTGGCTACCAGGATTTTGTGGTTCCCAGCAGCCCAAGAGGAGCAGCTGATGTCAAGAATCAGGGTGCACTTCTCCAGAGTAGAAACTAAATACTTGTCAGAGTGTCTGGGCACCAGCCATACGGATGGTCTCAGGGTACAATTCCAACTCTATGAAGAGAACTGGAGAGTGAATGAGGGAAATAGAGTAGAAACTTCTAGAATATGCCCATCCGACAGGATCGAGGGCTGGAAGGTACTCAGGAACCTCTGTAAAGCAGCCACTCGCAAACACATCTTGCTAAGGCTGATTCTAGAATCCACAATGCTGATTTCCACATATTTCACTAGAAAATGTGAATAGCACAGTGCTTGCAGCAAAATACTGCTTGGATTTTATCCCAGTTTTATTTAGGAGCCCTTTAATATTATTTAATAAAAGTAGTTGCTTTTCTGAAACACTCTCTTATAGCTCCCTCAAGAGTCATAGAGGCTTCTTTAAAGTCCAGGAGTATGCCTCACGAGAAGGACATAACACAAATTAATAGAACCTCTGACAAATGCATAAAGAACTTCTTCAAATGTAACCATGGTTTCATCAGTGAACATTTCTATTGTTATCCCCCTATGCTATTGGAGAAAGGAAAAACAGCAGGACTTTTTGATACCTGGATAATTTGAAGGTAAAAATGGCAGAATATAACACAAAAGGAAGATAGCTGAACTTTATGTGAGTATTTGAATATATATACTTTAATTTCTAAAAGGCTATGTCAAGCAATGCTTCTAATTTAGATTATGATTTATGGTGAAGAATGAAGTGGTTGGTGAAACATTAAGGCAAACTGTCAGTACTGATGCTTAAATGTTGTGATTACAGTTGTTATTAAAGTGCAGAGATCATTCTGCTTAAATTCCTTGCTGGTAGATTTATTGTTCAAATAATAGGGACCCAAAAATATGATTATAAAATAGATAGTTGTAATCAATGGTCTTATGATTCATTTATCTGTTATAGATATTTTCATTGTCAGGTAGCAGTGTGGAGAGAAAATAAAGAGGACAAACAAGTGGTTAAAAAGTCAAAGATGGAAATTACAGAATATGCTTTTAATTCAATAAATGTCAGAGAAATTTTAAGGCATATACCAGACTCATAGCCACTTATATTTTGTATAATTAGGGAAAAGTACCTTTTCTAAAAAAATTTAAAATAAGAAAAATTGAATCTTTTGGTAATAGCACTAAACAATGTTATATGATAGTGAGACTAAATTACATATCATTCATTTTGGTGAATAGAACTTGAACATAATTGAGAATAGTTATAATGTGAAATACAAGTTTAAAACCTCCCAGAACAAAACCTTTAAAGACAATACATTAATCTTATTTGACCTGTCAGCCAAATAATAATGTGTACAGAGGATACACTTTTTCCATATTTTTCCTTAGTCTCATATTTATGTTCAAATAATTTACATCATAATTCCCAGTTATGCTTTTTTAGATTTTGAAAAACTTGCATATCATTTGTAAACTAAAGGATCACAATGATGATTTCATAACTTATTCAGGCAAATAACTACTTAAAATTGATCCCAGAAAGACATTTTAACATTTTCATAATACACTTTAACATATTTTGAAATTTCTACATCAGTATTTTCTATTTTTTAGTCTTTCAAAATGTTTCCAAATTAGGCATAGATGTAGATTATAGGAGTAAATATTTTACTGTAGTTCTTTCTTCGACACTAAGCCACTATGTGAAATGAAGAAAGTAATTTAGTACTCATGGTTTTATTAGGACAAGGATTGATTATTTAGATCACAATGAGAGTATAGAGTAGTGGCATATATTGTGGTAGAGAAAAGCTGGTCTCACTATAGAAATCATATGTTATTCCCAATTTCCTTATAGGTTAATGTCTATGAAGACATAAGAAATTTCCAGATATATATTAACCCACCATAACTTCTGTTATCATTTATCTGATAATACCTGAACATTTTTAAAGAAAAATAGAATAGTTTTATTTTATTCCACAAAAAAACATATGTGTATATATTGCTGTCTAAACAAATATTGTAGAACAAATATTTTTCATTCTTGTATAGAATGATAAGCAAATCTTTTATTCTATGTGTTTTTACCTATTTATGTTAATCCTTTAAAAAGTTATTACTCTCTTTGAAAGATCTAAATGTGAAAATGTGATACACTCAGTTTAAAGATGTCATTTAATATAATGACATTTTGTGAAGTTTTCTTTCACAATAATTACCTTGTGAAGTGCATATTCAGAATTGCTTCTCGTGAAAAAATTGTACTACAGTGATATAATGTAAGAATTGATTTATCTTAGAAAACTGACAACATAATGAATATAATATCATTAACCTTAAAAAAAAGACCTATAAAAAGTCAAAGCTGTCATGGACCAAAGGTCACCATCTAAAGTTTAAACTCAACATCTTAATCTAATTTATAAAGGACAAAGTACTTCATCTAATCCCTACTCTCTAATTACTACAAAATAATAATTGTAAATTGGTCTAGACTAAATCACCTTGTCCATTTATAGGGTTCTTATGTTCTTTGGTAGCTAAGTGACAAGAAAGATACATTGGATTACTCCTGCTAATGTCTACATAGGTGCCTGACCCAAACACCTGTGGAATCTCTTGAGGTAGTGGTATTTTTGTAATCTTAGAAAGATTGGTCGATGTGTTTAATCCTTCCTAAAATGCCCTTTCTTTGCTAAGTATAGAATTTCACTGAAGTTTCTCAAGTAGATAATATCATTGAAACGTTAGAATCTGGATATTTTTCCAACTTAAATAACTTAAATGTGTTTTCTGGAGACAGAAAAGTGATTAATTGAGTGACTTGAAGGGTCTTTAGGAAGAGATACAGCCTGCGTTTACATTATTCAAGGAAAAGAAAATAAATAATATGAACATTACTTGGAAAACTTTTTAAATAATGTGAGTTTCTAAGCAAATATATATCAGATTTACATTTACTTATCCAAATGTACATTTAGAAAATAATAGCTGTTAGTCAAATATATATAAACAATAGAGATATAATATAGATGATAGACATAGAGAAAGATGTTTTAAAGTGTAAGTGGTTTGAATAAGAAGTAAATGGGTATAAAACATTTTATAGAGATGGTAAATGACAAATGAGAGCTATCTTCTTTAGCTGTATGCTGACTTTTTATTGTAATGATGTCATTCATTTTAAGTCATATCTTCAATTATTCAGCCAATTTAAAATGTGCATATTGTATGTATACATTTTAAATTTATATTTAAAATATAGTCATAAGGAATATTATAATTTATTCATTAAAATCAAAGCATTTGATGTGAGTTAAACATTATGCCTTTTAAGAACCAATCAAAGCCTAAATTACACCTTTAATTCCCAAAATGGCCAGAAACATTAGAGGATATAATGATATTACTACACCCTGTCTCGCAAGAGTATTTAATTTACTATTGTGATAAGAACGGCCAATTAAATTTAATTATATTTTATGTATTAGAAAAAGAAACTATTTTATTCCTTCTATAACTTTAATATTCAGTTTTTGATTATAGAAATCCAAATATTCAAATATCTTTAGAGTATTTAGCCTAACCGCCTCAATATGATGTCTGTGTGGAAATTTTACCATAAAACAGTAACTTGTGAGGAAATGGTTTTTGTTTTTGTTTTATTTTATTTTATTTTTTTCTTAAATTCTTTTATTGGTACATTTTCTGTATACAACACAATTACATTTCTCATTGGGAATTGTACCTTTA
>NW_004624837.1:1104148-1120043 GCF_000247695.1 Heterocephalus glaber | reverse complement strand
ATTTATAGCTAAATGGATGCATATTGAGGCTACACTCTTAAGTGAAATAAACAGGACACACATGTGTAAATACCCGAATAGTTTCTCTATTGTGAGAAACTGAAAGTGTAAATAAGGATTAAAATGATTAAAATGAATAATTGATAATTTGAAACAGGAAGAAAAGGTCCAAAGGGGTAGGGGAAGTAGGAGGGGAAGGGGAAAAGAAAGAAGGGAAAGGAAAAATTATGAGAAAAGAAAAAAATTGAAAAAAGTCTATGTAAATAGGGAAGGGTGGAATGGGTAGAGGGCGCACAGGTAATGGGGAAAAAATAAGAACCAAGATACATCATGTACAGGTACACGGACCCAATGATAAATGTAAATGTATTGTATACCTAAAATGTATCAATGAAAGAATTTAAGCAAAAAAAACCCCTTCATATTCTCTTTTGATTTTAATGCTATTATTTGCTTTCCCAGCCTTTCTTATAATTAGATGTTGCCATAAGAGTTGTTCTCACTAGTAGAATGTGAGAAAAAGTGTGTCATGCAGGACAAAGTTTTCTTAGGAAGTCATGTACTTGTACCACTCCTCCTCACCCACTGTCTATCTGTGAAACCTCAGGAAATGGCAGGGTACAGACCAGAAAGGACCCTGGATTACTATGTGGAAGAAAATTGACCAACTCTTCAGTAAACTGACTGATTCTTACCTTGGAATATGGAGAAAGTGAACAATTAACTTCATTTGGATTTGACCTGTTATATATTTTGGATTTTTAGAAAATTGCTTACCATAAGTAATGCAGTTTTATAATATTTCATGACTCTTAAATCAGAACTGTAATACAATTCATCTTCCTACAAAACTATAGGTAGAATGTATGATATGAATTACTTTTATTTCTAAATATAAGTCCACCTTAAAATCTATATTCAACAGTCAATATAGATACGCAAAATGTGAGTTGTTTTTTATAATGTCAATGTAAGGTATTTTCAATGTAGGCAAAATATTTTTGCAAACGTGTAGCTATGTAGTTACAATGAGGTGATATTGTGATGAACGTGTCTGCTCTTAATAGTTACCACTTACATTGTATTTGCATGAAAATTATCTTTGTATTTAAAAAACTAATTGCTGTCATTTACTAAATCTTTGTTATTTTCATGGCCCATGCTTAATTACCAATATTCTTTGGTATGTAATCTTACTAAATTATATCTTTATAAACAGATCCACTCTTTATTTAAATAAAAATAAATTCTTGGGGCCAGGGATTTAGCTCAAAGTTTCCACCGGCTGCTTCACAACCACAAGGACCTGCATTTGATCCCTGGTACCATATAAATAAATAAATAAATTAATTAATTAATTCTTATATATTATTCCAATATTGCTAACATTCCATGTGCTATTCAGAATATGCAGTTAGAAAAAACTGATCACTAAAAGTAAAAGAGTATCGCATGATACAATTCATTTAAAGTAACATGTAAACAAATAGTTCATAAGTGAAATAAAATGTACAGAACACAAATCACTAGGTATGCCACTGTAATATGCTTTTGAAGACTAAATCCTTTTATTGATGTTAGGCCCTCAGAATAATAACGGAAGAGGTAGCTTCTACCACCCTTGACTAAATCATGTTGATTATATGGTCAATAAGCATATTTCATCTTAAACATTGATGGGTTGGTCATTAAAATCACTAGGAGTAGATGAAACCATAGCATAAAGAATGTGTTTATGTTTGTATAAAATATCTTTTGTTTGAACACAAAACACTAGCAGCTCTTTTCTTGCTTTGTACTTCTTTTATTCCCCAAATTCTCAAGGTTTATCTAAGTAATAGTTGTCAAAGTGGGATGTTAACTAACAATATTAGCATTCCTGAGAACTTATTAAAAATCTAATTCATTGAACCATGACATACAACTAGTGAATCATTTATTCTGGGAATGGGATTGAACAATTTGTAGCATAAGCTATTGTGGATATTCTCTTGTATACTAAATTTGAGGGCTTAAAACTAGAGAAGCCAGTATAGGTGGTGACTATTTTCTCATATAAATTCATTCATCTAATGCCTTCTGTAACATTTCTTCTTTAAAGTACCTTTTGCAGTTCTGACAGGAAAGGTTACTTACATGATTTGGGATGAGAATGTAGTTTCTAAGCTAAGAGTGAGCAGGAAGACTATAATCTTCTTATTCTTTTTCTTTGGTTATTTCTTGCCTTCTGTTATCCAACTTTTCTTTCTGTGGTATCAACTGTAGGTAATCTTTTAACTTTGTTATGTGAAATAATATTGAGATTATACTTACAATTTAACTTTTATGTTGTGCATAAATGTGAGCCAGGCAAATCAGTACTTGGAAATGCTAAGAACATGTGAGCCTGGGTTTGACAATGTTGATTGGTAAGGAAATAAAGATTGAAAGTTAATAAGGAACAAATTATTATACAGATAGATATAATGGCTATATTTAAAAATATGAAAGTTTCAAAAGATATTTCAAGTCTTCTGTGGGATTACAGAGTGAAAGTTATAAGACTACTGATTCCTGATTAATACAATGAGGCAATTACAATATTCTATCTGTCTGAAAACAGATTGGGCTGAGTTTCCTATGATTATAGTTATTTATGCTACCTAAAGTTGTAAATTGATTGGGTGTTCTAGACCCTTGCTAAAATGGGATACTATCTAGGAGTTGTGAGAAGCAGAGTCTCAGGGTCAACTTTCATCTTAGTGAATCGGAATCTACAAGATGACAAGATTCATAGGTGGTCAATATGTACGCTATGTTTGAGAAATCATGTTCTACTTGACTGCTAGTAAATCCTCATAAATTTATACTTAATATGTTTTAAATTAATTTTTTGTGGTTTAAAATTTGAATAACAGTCTGGAAGGGAGTAAAATCAGAAATGTGCCATCATAGACCAGTATAGAATCATTAGCTGAATTAAATACTACAGAAGGAGACTATTTCTTGAATATCGTAGTTAATTTCAGTCAGTCAGTATTTGAGTAGTCTTTGAGTACTATTTGCTTTGTTAACTTTGGACTCTATGCTTTACACAAGAGAAAAACATGCCTTTAGGATTTCTTGTACACTGTGAACATATTTATGCTCACCCCCAATTATGTTCAATGCTTAATCCTTGCTCCTAATCCCCTTGTGTGTGTGGTCTTCTTTTTCATCAAACCCTGAGAAAATGAATCTCCTTATGTGAATCATTTCCTTTAGTAGGTACAGGTTTTGTCTCCTTCTTCTTCTTCTTCTTCTTCTTCTTCTTCTTCTTCTTCTTCTTCTTCTTCTTCTTCTTCTTCTTCTTCTTCTTCTTCTTCTTTTTTATCTCTGATAGTCTACAAGAGTGGACTGCAGAAGCAGGAGAGGAGAGAGGGAGGGAGGGAGAGAGAGAGACACACGGAGAGAGGGAGGGAGGGAGAGGGAGAGGGGGGAGAGAATATTAGAGAACATTATGTTAAGGGGAACCAGAACAAGGTCAAGACCAGGGTCTGTTTAAAGCTGAAACGGACTGGGCAGGAAGTATTTTCAATGCATAGTCCTCATCACCAAACCAATGAATGGAAAAGAAGTGTGACCAGAAGTGACAGATGACGCCACACCCTAGATTGACTCAGGTCCCATTATCAATACTATCACGCCTGTTCCAGCCAGAGAGAAAGCAGCTTAAAGCCATGGCAAGCCGAGGCCAGGGAGACAGAAGGTGCCCAAGTGAATTCCCACCCCAACAGCGCGTGCCCACGCAAGCTTTCCTATAGACACCATTGTGTGAGGGAAGCACAGGTGGGCCACACGTAGCTCTTCTTATCTCTGCCATCCCGGCCCTCGCCAGCTCGGAGGAGCCTGGACCATCGCGAGCCCGGCAGCCTGCAGCCGGGAGCGGCTCCTGGGGAGACGAGTGTCTCGGCGAGTGCGTGTGCGTGGGGAGGAGAGCAAAGACGTGATTACTTCAGAATTTATTTAAGAGCCGGTGGAAACCACTGCAACAGCTTCCAGGGGAAGCCCTTGTTCCAGAGGAAGAGGAGGTGGCGGCTGCCAAGGAGGAGGAGGGGAGGAGGCAGAGAAGGAGGAGCAGCAGCGCGCACGAGGCAAGTGAGAGAAGATGCTGTAGCCTCCTCGCCGGCTCCCAGTAGGTTGGTTCTGCAGGCGCCACCGCTGCGAGCAGGCGGGAGGCTCCCAGGGGCTGCCAGGAGAGAACGGGTGTGGGTTGGGGCGGGGTGCCCTGCTGCCCTTCCCGGAGCAAGAGCACCTGCTCTAAGTGAAACAAGCGCCCCAGGGCGGGAATCAGCTGGGAGCCAGGAGGGGATCCGCCCCTCTTCTCCCTTCCCCCGGCCACTCGCTTCCCTTTAACTGCCAAACTCCCAGCTTCAGCCCCAAACTCCAGCGGGCTGGGCTGAGAACTGGGTGGAGAACTTCCAGAGACTCCTACTGGCTTTCCCCGAAGTTCCCGCTCCGAGGGACACTGCCTAGACCCCGCGTGGCCAGGGCGCGGAGGGGGAGCAGCAGCGCGCGGGGCTGAGTTTCCCGAAGTGGTCCCCGGCGCCCAGTCCCGCTCGCCGCTCCCCGCGCCCGCCGGGCTCCAGCTGCAAGGGGGGAGCTGCGGCTGCTCCGGCAAAGGGGCTGCTGCTGCTTTAAGAGCCGCCTCCCCCTCTCCTCGCCGTGACAATGGTCTGAACCGAGCTGTGCTTCCCAAAGCAAAATTTGTAATATGCCATTTTTCCGATGGACGCTTCTCCTTTTGGCTGCTGACGGAGCCGCGGGAAGATGCGGAGTTGCGGCCACAGCCTGGCGCCGGGCACGTTCAGGGGAGCGCGGGGACTCAGGGCGTCGGAGCGGCCTTTCTCCTCCCGTTGCTAGGGAAATGGTCCCGTAGCTCGGAGTGTGAGCCGCCCCTCTCATCCAGCCGGAGACTGCGGGTGTCACTGATCCACTGAAGAGGCAGGACCCGAAATTACAGACATTAGGTACTGAAACTGTGTCTGAGTTACACGGTTTCCCTTCTGCTTTATTTTTTAAAGCCTCCCCCGGCCCCACCCCGCCCCCAGGGAAGATGAGAGGCAAATGCCTCCTTGTGGATTGCAGTTAGGTACCCTTGGCGTTCCACTCGCCTTCCCCATCTCCTATTTCTGTGCCTTCTGCGACTTGTCTCTCTGCTGCTGGGCAAGATGAACAACGTTAGTGTGGAAATTATGAAGTCAACTTCGCAGGGTGGTGGTGGTGGGGGTGTGGCTGAGAGAGCGAGCTGTCCGCGAGGGTGGATGAACTGGCTCCTTGGCCGTCTGTCAGTGCACTAAGGTAAAGAGAGAGAAAATGCTTCCATTAAAGGTGATAGTAATATTTCCGGCGGACAGGGAGTTTCAAAGAGTTAAATAGGAGAAGGAATATTCATGTAATGTAATCAGACAATGGCTGGGATTTCTCCAGTCATATTACTACGTGTAGGTTAACTGAGGTGGAGTTCGGGTGGTTCTAAAGACTCAATCTTTGCAGAAGAAACTGTGCAGAATAACTGTACCTTTGCCTACAGTAGGGTCTAAATTAGGCTAATATGATTAAATAGTTATTCACTGACTAAAAAGCGTCTCAGAGTGCTCTCATATGTGAATAGCTTATAGGACATATTGCTAAGGATCTTGAAATCCTTTGCGCAGTGATTTCAAGGATCATTCGAAACTTTTATTAGAACCCTGAGAGATTTAGAAGATAGTCAAGGTTAAGTGCTAACAACATGGGAGTTGGTTTTCCTGGTAAAAAAAAATTGACAAGTTAAATTTAAGCACTGGGATAATTAAACTAACTAGGCTTATTATTTCTTTCCCTTTCGCAACAAAATTAACAATGTCTCTAACTAGGTCTTAAAAGCTTCAATGATTTAATGGACAACCAATGTCTAGATGAATTTAACATTATTTATATGTCAACTTGACTTTAGGGAAGGAGGTGGTGATGAACAGACATATTTCCAAGCAAACTGTTTGCATGTTTTTTCTAGTTTGGTGTGAAATTATATGATATTTCCATTTTTAATACTGAAAGATTGTAAAAACTAAAAGTAATATATCTAGGTGAAATACACGAAACAATGAATGACCAGACCCTTCTGGACCATAAAAGTTGTTTCAGATGTCATCCATTCTATGAAAGAGTTTATATGGATTTTTAATTGCTTCTAATAATTGAAATATTTAATAAATATTACATTATATTTTAAGGATTTTCATATATTCTGCAGTTTATATTAGACAGAATCTAAGCTGTAATGCAAGCAAACTTATGAAAATGGCCTTACTTTTGTAGTCTTTTCTTTCATTTTTCAATAAAAAGATTCTACTTACTTATTTGAGTTGACTGGAAATAAAAAGTGACAAGTGTTCATCTTATTTTCTAAGTAACTTTTGACTAGTTTAGTATTTATAAATCGATTTGGAGAGTTCAATAGTCACCCGAATTAAATCTTTAGGCCTATAAGCAAAAGCAGTCATGAAGGTAAAATATTATTTCTGCAAAGATGAATCTTGGACCCTTAATAATTGAAATAAATAATTGAATTTGTGATAATGTTTTAGATCTTTTAATGGGTGTTCCCAGTCAGGTACATGATCAAGTCCTTAAAAATGGGATTTTTAGAAAAGCACAGATTATTATCCCTACTTTAGGGATGAGAAAACTGAAATTTTGGGTGATGAAGTACTTACCCTACTGGCTTCAAGAGTGGAATGTAATTAAGTTCTTTGAATGTAGATTTCAGAGACTTTCTAAATCCCCAACTAAGTTCTCATCATAGAATTTTTTGACTAACTAAATGGAGGACCATCTTTTATAATGTCCCGAGAGTCTAAACTTTGTGAATGTCTAATGCCCTATGGTGTATACAAGAGGTTATAAAGGATCAGGATATCATCCTCTGGTGAAAATTGTTCTTGGGGTAATCACTATAGTTATGCTTCTCCTTGAGATGTAAAGTTATTGTAAGTAATTAGAAGTGCTTTCAAGAAGGATACAGTTTGAAATACAGATTTAAGAATGTTTAATCTTAAAATTTAAACTTTAAGATTATTTTCACACAATTTGTCACAGTCTGATCGCTGCCTCCCCCCCTTCCCTCATACTTTGTTTTAACCTTAAATGTCAAAAATACACAAATTGGCTCCTGGTAATGTTTTCTCAGAATGACACAGCTGTTCAATATGTGTATTTCATGCATGACATGTGAGCTAATTATTTAAATAAGCAAATGTGTTGGAACTATTTTTGTTTTTGTTATCCAATTCTTTTGCATTTGATCCAAAGAAATACTGAAGCAGTTAAGGAATGTTTTTTCATCTAAGTGAGTCCTTGAATGAAAATCAAATTGATAAAAAGACAAAATGGTACTTGGGTAACATTGTAGTAGTAGTAGTAGTAGTGTAGTACTGTGTGTGTGTGTGTGTGTGTGTGTCCGTGTGTGTATGTAAGTTTATTCTATTCACCTACCCTGGCATTTATTTTAGGGTAAATAGGAATTGAACAAGTCAAGTTCCTGCCTTTAGGTAGCTCAATATTTTGAGTTATGAGTAAAATCTCAAATCATTTTGCATTACCCTAGAATTACATAGATCAATGGTCACAAAATAATTTCCTTTTAGTATATGAAAAGTTTCTCTTAGTTTTCTGTGAGGCCTGAATAAATCATTCACAAATAATCAAATTCTCTCCTCAGTAACACAATTTATAAGAAGAATCTTGACATTTTATTTTAAAATATTACCAGAAATATTTTTCCCAAGGACATAAATATGTAGGCAGAAAAATGAATTGACCTTACATTATAAAACCAAAGAATATTCCAGCATCAGCAGCCAAGCCAGCTGTTTTCCACATCGTCTTCTGCAAACCCAAGCCCTCTAATTAATAGCTCTTGGGATTGTACAACTAAAACTGAGTTGAGCTGGACTTTTTTAAAACATAAAATACAGGATGAAAGAAAACAAGAATGATTTTTAAAAAGACACTCTGTAATAATACCTTGTTGCCTGTCAATATCTATGCTGTAGATTTAAAATCTAATTAATAAATTATTTAAAAAATATTTTCAACAGTTCATTTATTTCATGATTTAAAGCTTGTGATTAGCAGCTGAGAGGTGAAGTTACTAAATTAGCTAATGTAATTTAACACATCTGTTTTTTGGAATATTTGAAAGAGTGTTAGTTTGTAATGTTTAGATGGAAAACAGACAGTGCATCTAACAGGAAACAAAGGAATATCAAGAGTTATTAGAAACAGAATAATGAAAACACATTTATTTATTACAGCCTATTTCATAAAGTTTGTCTAATTCAGTCAGTAATACTTAACAACTTGAAAGTTATAATGTTAAAAACCCTTTAATTGGCATGACAAAGTTTGTTGAGAAAAATAAGAAAATCAAAGTAGTTTACTATATATGATATTCAAGTATTTGTGGATTTTCTAAATGAAAGAATGAACATTATTTCACTTTAATTGTCAAAGTCATTCAAAAGTTTTCTACTTCCTACTCCTTTAACAGACCACATACTTCCTGTTGACAGTACAATAACAATTAACATAGAGATAGTATTTCAAGAGATTCAAACTTGCAGCCAAAAAAAGGTAGTGAAATAATAATTGAAATAACATATCTCTGTGAATTAAGTGGGATAAATCATAAAAAAGAAAACTGAGAAACAGGTGAAGACATATTGTGTTTGACAGGTGGATTGCCATGAGGAGAAAGAGAAGCAAGTCAGTTGGAGAAAGGGAAGGGGTCATATTTTATTGAGATCAAAACTGTTCAGCTTGGTTAAAGATGGGGGAATGGGAAGGAGAAAGAGGGCCAACTAGACTAATGAGCTGCTAAGAGTTAAGTGAGATGATAATCAGGTGGGATTTTTGGAAGCCATTCCTTTACTGACTCTGCCTTTATCTTTTTTAAGCAATGATGTGTGAAGTGATGCCCACGATTAACGAGGATACCCCAATGAGCCAAAGGGGGTCCCAAAGCAGTGGCTCGGACTCAGACTCCCATTTTGAGCAACTGATGGTAAATATGCTGGACGAAAGGGATCGTCTTCTAGACACCCTTCGAGAGACCCAGGAAAGCCTGTCACTTGCCCAGCAGAGACTGCAGGATGTCATCTATGACAGAGACTCACTCCAGAGACAGCTCAATTCAGCCCTGCCACAGGTATGCTTCCAGTAGGGTTTGTCTTTCCTAGTATAATTGAAAATGTGGTAAGGTTTTAATAAGACATGCTTTATTCCCACCATTTTTTCACATATTATGCATGTTTTTGTAAGAAAAATTTAAGAATAGAGAAGTGATTTATATTATATATTACATAATTAATGATAATATAATTATATATTATATAGTTAATAATATATATAATTTTATATATCTACCTCAGATAAAATCATGGTATACTTGTGTGCGTGTGTGTGCGTGTGTGCTTGTCTGTGAAGCATGAATCCCTGTCTGTTTTCTTTTTTGAAAATTTTATCTTTATGCTTTTGTGGGAGTGAGAAACCATTTGTTGATCAGCTTTTAGTTTCTAGATTGTGGGGAATTGTTTTACATTTCTTCTTACTTTTTAAACACAGTTATGACATTTGAAAAACACCTATTTTCAATTTTCAATTGTGTGTTCTGTCTATGGAAATGATAGTAGTTTGAAAGTCTACTGTCTAATTATTTTTTTCTCTTTCTGTAAAAATGTCTAATACCTGCTTTAAAATTCTTAAATTACTGACACATTATGCTTTCTTATTAAAAGATACTTCAACTAGGGAGATATCTGAAGATAAAGAGCAATGTGATGCACTTACCAATCATGCATAAGGTCCTGATTTTATCCCTAGTGTCACTAAATCAAAAAACAACACAAAATTTAAATGTTTCTTTTTAATTTAAAGACACTTTAGAAATCGAGAAAGAGCAAAAGTTCAGTGTTATTCTCACAAATTTACTTTTGTTAGGTTAGTTATTTTTAAATACATTTCTGTTAATCTTTTATAAAAATTTGATATTTGCCATCTTATTTACAAATTGTTATTATTAAAGATCTATTACCTACAGAACAATTCCATAGTTATGCTTCTTTTAGATATTAGAAAAGTCATAAAATATTAATGAGATTTTAAATAGTCATTTCCAATAAACTATAGTTTTCTTTTAAATACAACCTTGTCTTTTGGTTTAAAAGACAACAGAGCAAAAAATTCACTTCTTTCTATGAAATTGTCTTGCAGCACACATCTTTTCAGTAATTTTGAAAACTACATAGTAAAAGTTGATAAAATTCTAAATCCTGTGGTACTATTAACTTGCAATGTAATATCTCTGATGAAATACCATTAGATGATCCCAGAACCCTATATGACTAACTCTGATTCCAGTCCTTTACATTTTCAATTAGTTTGTTTTTTGTTAAGATGAAATACTTTTTCAAATAACTTTGACCTGTTGATAACACTGGTTCATTTAATCACACAGCATGTGTTGATTTATTTCAAAGGACAACTATCCAATCTTCACCAAAAATGACTTTTGTCAAGGTAGATACCTCAGTCTTTGCAATTGTTTTTCCTGAGTTGGTTTCTAGAAATATCACCATGCTCTTGCTTCTTCAAAACTGTTCGAGGTGGTTAATGTTGTTGGTAGAGAAGGATAACAAAGCCCTCACACTGCTCCTCAGCTTCTGTAGTAAGCACAAAATGACAATCATTTCTATTTTGGGCTACAGGCCTAGGATTTTAGTAGACTGGGGACAAGATGGAAATACATTCAGTATGTACTGGAAGAGCAGTCAACTGATGTTTTTAATTAAATAAGTGCCACAATATGTTCCCATTTCCCTGAAAGTTGACAATTTGATTCTACCTGTAAGACTCAGCAAGAATCCTTTCTGAATTTTTAAAATTAAAACCTAATGTTTTTATTCTCAATCCTAACTCTATCAAAATGTTTCTAAAGTAATGGGAGCTTTTAAAAATATTTACTCTTCCATAAAAAGGTTTACTATTTTATAAGGCTGCTGTAAAAATGAAGTGTTAGGAAAAGATAATTTGGAGAAAAAAGAAGGAGAATGGTGGAAATATATATATATATTTTTTTGTACTGGGGATTGAACTCAGGACCTTGTGCCTGCGAGGCAGATGGCGGCACCACTGAGCTAAATCCCCGGCCCTGGAAATATTTTTATTCAGAACTATATTGTGTACAACAATCTCTTACACACAAAAATGAAAAAAAGTCTTAATTCTAGAAACCCAGTTAGATTGAATATCTAGGTTATGATGCCATTGAAAATTTAATTTTTTAATTATACTAATATACAATTTGTTAACCAAACACTTGAGTTGTGCTTTGAAGTTCAGAATTTTACTAATTTTCTGCATGTGTCAGGGGTGATAAATATACAGTAAATGTTCAAATTTTAAAATTACAGAGTCACATTGTCATGTACTAACTACTTGCAATGAATGTAGTCATCATCTATCGCAAACATGAACTGATAATAATAATAACAATAAGAATAGCAATAATAGTAATGAAAATGGGGGAAGAGGATATAGAGAAGGAGGGAGAAAGAAGAGTAGGAAGAGGAAATGGAATTAAAATAATCAAAATATATTAAGTACATGTACCTAATCCCTAAAATGAATACAAACACCATATAATAATAAAATATTTTTAAAAGACACATTGCCATTAATCCTCCTCAGAATATTCCTTCTCACTTCAAGCACACTTATCTCATCATGCTTGGCACTTTCAGAAGCAGTTCTGAATGTCCTCCTTAATGCGTATCTTTAGTTCCAATATTGTGGCTTTCTTGATGTTGTGAATTGATGCGCAATGTCTACCTTTCATGAGCATTCTGATTTTGGGGAAGAGCCACAAGTTGCACAGTGGCAAACTTAGTAAATAAGGTGGATGAGAACATACAATAATGGTTTTATTTGCCACAAATTGCCTTAAACATTTTTTGAGCTCAGGACCTTGCACTTAAAGGCAGGTGAGGCACCACTGAACTAAATCCCCAGCCCTGCCTTAAACATTTTAAATGGATTCAGAACATTGAGGCAGCAACTAGAAAGACATTCATGAGAGAGATCTTCCAGAACCGCTGTAGAATGTAGCGAGAAAGATGGGATAAGTAAGTTTGAAGTGAGAGGGAGTATTTTGAGGGGGAATGATGGCAATGTGTCTTTTGCTGTACTATTTTTATGTTTATTTAAATATCCACCATATTTTTATTATATATCATATAATGCATGTTGAAACTTTCCTCCAGAAGGATTTTTAAAAGCACTCCATAATTACATGCATGTATTTCTGAAGAGAATCCTATAGATATTTCTATTTCATTGAAAAAAATAGAGACTACAAATAAGCTCATGTTAGCACAGATCTGCTTTTGCCACAAATTAAATTAGCTAGCCGCCAGTGTTTATGAATTTTGAAACTGTAAATTAAAAATTATAAGCCTGTACATTTAGCTCTCTGTAGTTCTGATCTGTTCCCCATGTAGTTTGACATGTATTTTTAATTATGACTTGTACGTTATTATTAGAAATGTCCCTACAAATTCACAGGCTTGGAGAGATAGTGATGACATCATTTTTAAAAAAGCATTTAATAACATAGTATGTACACTTTCAGATATATGAGTTTTGCAAGTAATAGAGGAATATTTTTCATTAGTTGGTATTTCTTGATATTTTTAAGTAATTTGTAAAGCAATGCATCTGTGCTGTTTGGTGGCATTGTATTTTACGCTGAACTGGAAAGAAAAAATGGCTACCATAAATAGAAAGTTTGAGGCAGAAATAAAGCATATGAAATTGAAAAGTACTACAGTAACATAAAAATGAAAATTATTTTAGCCAAATAGTATTGAAAGTGACAAACTTTATGATAAAGATTCTTTAAATCGCCTCCACACTGTTTTTAATTGGTAGCGGTTTGGAACTTTGCTTTACTTGACTTCTCTCCTGTTACTCCTTTATGAAGAAATACAGCAGTAATTTTAACAATTCTAACCATGCAAATTAGTTTGTAGCCATGGTGTTCAGCTTTTTATTATCTGCTTGAGTTTGTTTGTGTTCAAAGAGTGCTGGTAATTCCACATTATTCCCCATCCGCAGGTCTGATGTTTCAAAGCCATCAATTATCCACCTTCTGAATGTGCAGATACATTTTAATATTCCACAGAACTTCACGTTCAGTATGCCATGAAACCAGGCCTTCCCTGCCTTCCACTTTCCACCGGAGTCTGTACTAGTTCCTTATACTGACACTCGAGAATCCTTGCCTTCTCCCTGATCTCTGACTTCCATCTTCAGTGAGCCATGCTGTTTTCATATTCAAATTCTCAAATGTCTTTGTTCTTTTCAGTTCCTTCATTACCCAGTCCTGAACTTCTTTGCTCCATCTTCACACTTCCTTTTTGCAAATATGTCATAATGTATGCTTAAAAAGTACCGCACTGTTTGTAGTGCCTCTACAAGCTCCATGCTGTTCTAGTCTTTTTGCTCCGTGTGTAATGTTCTTCATCAGAGGATTTACCTGTCTAATTTCTCATGCTAGCTAACACTTTATCTCCTTCAGGAATTCTTTCTGAATCCAAGGTAATTTCCTCTGTTTTACTTACCTTTATCATTCATCATATTATAATTAAATTATTTACTTCTGTGTCTATTTCCCTGCATAAACTATAAGCTTTGACAACAGAAGCAGATCTTAATCCTTATCCACCATTGCCTGGTTCACAAAAGCACTCAGCACATAGTAAAGGCTTCTAAAGCTAAAAAAAATATATATATATATAATTTATATTATACTATATCATTTATATATATTATTTGTATTAGATATAAATATAATATTTATATATTTCATTTTGTTGCAGAAAAATCAATAAACTCAAAATAGAAATATTTGGTATAAGTTGGTATAAACTGTGACCCTACCACTGTCACCTGCATGAATCAAGACTTCTGATTTTCACGCTATAAAAAGTGGTTAATACTGATCCGCACAGGGTAGTTAACAATGATTAAAGAAAATGATAAAAGTAAAAACTAATTAATTTATAAAGCATTAAATATCAAAATGCTTCCAGAATACCAAAATATTAACTTTACATGTGTATTTGAGTAATCACTAGAAAATTAGAATATTTTACAACAAATATTGAAAACAAATATTCTTGAACATTTTTCAAAACAAAGCAAACAAGTAAGTACTTACTGATTTTTATATACTTAAGAATATTTAGGGGACAGATAAGAGGGCTATATTTTCTATTGCAAACTTAAAAGTTTAACATTTTTTTCATCTCTCTGTCTAGCATATATTGAGGGTCTCTTGTGAATTAGTGTATAGTTACATATGATTATACAAGAGATGGGAGGAAAAGTAATGTAGTTTGGCTTTCAGATGACTCAGCAAATAGAGCTGCTTGGAAAAAATACAGAAATGGACCGAAGTAAATAAAGGATTGGAAGATTGTAGAATTTCTGACAGTATCTGAGCTTTGAAATTAATACATGATTAGCTACAGAAAGTTTCATATGGGAAGTTATATTACAGAGGTAGTGTTAATAAAATGTTGGAAATATTCTAGGCTGTTTTATGTGGCACAGTAGAGTTTTTCCAATGGAGACTTGTTGAAGGATGTAAAAGTAACTGAAATTTAGACCATGTTCTACTTTTCAGGTTAGGATTAGGGTTTCTAAATTGATCAAAGAAATGAGAAGAGGTAGCAATAGTCCTGTGTTGTTTTTTTTTAATATTAAATAGGGAATAAATAAGGAAAATAATCAATAGATATGTCTGATGAAAGGTTGTAGGTTAAGAATTAAATTTTGGAATATAACTTAGTGGTAGAGCACTTGCCTACATGCATGAGGCCTTGGGTTTGATCACTAGCATTAAAAAAAAGCTTATTTTTAGTGATAGTTGGACTGGGCTAATCATAGGCAAGGGAAGGCAGGAGTTTGTATATAAAATAATCTACAGAAATTTGAATGAATTTTTCTGCCATTTTAAATTTTGGATGGATTATAATTCTCATGCATTAATTACCTATTATTTAAATAACATGGTATAATGAATACACAAAACCTCAGAGGCAAAAATGTATAGGTTTGTAGAATTCAGGTGATTTGCACTTGGACTGGCTGATCTAGGCTGGGCTAACAACTCACTGGGTAGCAGAAGGTAGGCTTAAATCAGCTATTACTAGTCATCATTCCCATTGTTACACACAGTACCTAACACCCACAATTTACAGAACAAGTTTAATTTGGCTCATGGTATCCAAGGAATTAATCCCATGATTAGGTGGCTCCAAGGCAGAAACATCATGGCAGAAGGCCATGATGAAGCAAAGCTACATAGTTCATGGCAACTGGGACAAGAGCAGTGGAACAGTGCAAGAGAGGAAAGGCCAAGGTACCATGTATAGACCCCAAGGCCACACCTCCATTACCCACCTAAACACACTCAAAAATCTACTCCATCAATCCCCCAAGCAAATCCAAAAGTCACTTGAGTTGACATTCCACTTAACCACCGAACCAGACATATACCATCTGGTTATTGTCTGTTCCAGTATGGCCTTGGCTAAACATACCAGGGTTACTTGGCTCTGTGCCATGTATCTGATCCTGCAGTAGGCTAGCACTGGCATGATATCATGGGCATGGCAGAGGATTAAGAACAAAGCAGAAATAAGTGAGTCCTTTTTTGTTTGTTTGTTTTTTGTTTTCTTTAGTACTGGAGATTGAATTCAGGGCCTTCATGCTGAGCTACATCCCCAGTGCTCTCTCTCTCTCTCTCTCTCTCTCTCTCTCTCTCTCT
>NW_004624837.1:1083520-1104048 GCF_000247695.1 Heterocephalus glaber | reverse complement strand
TGTTGTTTTTTTTAATATTAAATAGGGAATAAATAAGGAAAATAATCAATAGATATGTCTGATGAAAGGTTGTAGGTTAAGAATTAAATTTTGGAATATAACTTAGTGGTAGAGCACTTGCCTACATGCATGAGGCCTTGGGTTTGATCACTAGCATTAAAAAAAAGCTTATTTTTAGTGATAGTTGGACTGGGCTAATCATAGGCAAGGGAAGGCAGGAGTTTGTATATAAAATAATCTACAGAAATTTGAATGAATTTTTCTGCCATTTTAAATTTTGGATGGATTATAATTCTCATGCATTAATTACCTATTATTTAAATAACATGGTATAATGAATACACAAAACCTCAGAGGCAAAAATGTATAGGTTTGTAGAATTCAGGTGATTTGCACTTGGACTGGCTGATCTAGGCTGGGCTAACAACTCACTGGGTAGCAGAAGGTAGGCTTAAATCAGCTATTACTAGTCATCATTCCCATTGTTACACACAGTACCTAACACCCACAATTTACAGAACAAGTTTAATTTGGCTCATGGTATCCAAGGAATTAATCCCATGATTAGGTGGCTCCAAGGCAGAAACATCATGGCAGAAGGCCATGATGAAGCAAAGCTACATAGTTCATGGCAACTGGGACAAGAGCAGTGGAACAGTGCAAGAGAGGAAAGGCCAAGGTACCATGTATAGACCCCAAGGCCACACCTCCATTACCCACCTAAACACACTCAAAAATCTACTCCATCAATCCCCCAAGCAAATCCAAAAGTCACTTGAGTTGACATTCCACTTAACCACCGAACCAGACATATACCATCTGGTTATTGTCTGTTCCAGTATGGCCTTGGCTAAACATACCAGGGTTACTTGGCTCTGTGCCATGTATCTGATCCTGCAGTAGGCTAGCACTGGCATGATATCATGGGCATGGCAGAGGATTAAGAACAAAGCAGAAATTAGAGTGCTATTGGGATGTGAAATCTAGTTAGAAGAGGCATATCACTGGGGGTGTGAGCTAGAAGGTCATATTTCTCCCCAGTGCTCTCTCTCTCTCTCTCTCTCTCTCTCTCTCTCTCTCTCTCTCTCTCTCTCTCTATCTATCTCTCATACTGGGACTCGAATTCAGGACCTTGTGCTTGCCAGGCAGGTGTGGCACCACTGATCTACATCCCTAGCCCTTTTTCTTTCTTTGTTTTTCTTTCTCATTTTCTCCTCTCCCCTTTGGTATTTTAAAGTAGGGTCTTGCCAGGTCACCAAACTACCTAGACACAGCTCTAACTTGCAATACTCATGCCTTAGCCTCCCAGGATTACAGGCATATACCAGCATACCTGGCTGAGCAAGTGTTTTGTAAGGTTCTGCTTGAGGGATTTTTGTTGTTCTTTGGATTTATTTTGGGTGAAGGGGGTTGTGTTAATTGGTCAGACTGGAGAACTAGTGGAAAACATTACAAAATTACTTGGGACAGAGCATAGATATAGGTTGGTGTGAAGGATCACGAGTACAATTGATCTATTAAAAATGTAACTGAAAGTCATTTGGATAGTTACGTTATGGAAAGTCTTGTCATGATAATAATGCTCTAGTGAAGTATGGACATTTGTAATGAGAATATCAACCATATAGCTAGGAAAAACCATAAAAATGTAAAGAATATTGAAGAGAAAAAATAGTCAGAGGGTAGTGATGTATAGAATGGCCAAGACTTGGGATTTAATTCAGATCTTAATTTGAATTGGTGTTGATTTACTTGTAAGTTGGGCGTTATGTCTTGCATCTAGATGTCCTCCCAAAGCCTCATGGAGTCACAGATGGGGATTTTTGGAGGTGGCTAGATCTGGAGTGTGTGATGCTGGGATTAAGGATGTGACACTGGGATCAAGAGTATGTGATTAGTAAATTAGTCCATTGATTGGTTTAGCATAGTTCTGGGTGTGGATAATGGGAAAGCCCACCCTGGGTGTGGGTGGCATCACCCTAAAAGGCAGGTAGCCTAAAAGATGAGAGAAAGAGGCAAGCTGCTGCTATTGCTGCTCTTGCTGCTTGTTACTTGTTACTTCCTCTCTGCCATGCCATGAACTGTTTCCCCTCTGTGATGCCCCCTTGCCATACTGTCCTACCTTGGAGCTGACTGAATATGGATTGAAACCTCTACAACCTGTGAACTGAAATAAATCTTTCCTCCTTTAATTTTGGGTGTTGGGTATTTTATCTCTGCAATGAGAAAAGTAACTTAGACACTGGAGATCACTGGTAAGTAACTTGAATCTGCTGAAACTCCATTTCCTAAATTGGAAAGAGAGGATGATATATTCACTTAGGAGATGCTTCAAGGAAGATTTTGCATGTACTTCAGAAACCATTGTTAAATGCCAAACATTTTGTATTGTTTGAGATGTGCTGTTATACACTTCAATGAAAAGTTGAAGTCAGCTTGTGGAGGAGAGTAATGCATTTACCTTTTGAAATACAGTCTTATTAGGTGAAATTTACAGAGAATGAGAGATTCTTCCCAAAGGTGCTTTTATTCTGGAAGCAAACTGCTTAGACTTTAAACTGCTTAGCCTTTTTTTTTTTTTTTTTTTTGGCTTGCTACTTACCAGCTCAATAACCTTGGTCAAAGTACTTAATTCAAATAATGATAGAAACTGCCACGTAGGACCATTATGAAAAATAAATGGCTTGGAACATCTCAAATGATCAATTCAATGCCTCACAGATAGTTCATGCTCAATAAATGTTAAATGTGGCTATTGTTGCTGTTACTATTACTGTAGATATCATCATCTATAGCCAACCTTAACAGCACATTTTACTGGATAATAAAGAGCACTTGTATAAATTGAAAACATGAAAAATCCATATTCTCTTCAATTTTATCAAATTTTGGAATTTCTCTGATTTACTTTTTCTGCCCTAAATGGTTTTCCCACATTCTCCACTTCCACAATAGTTGGGTTCATATCTTTGATTACACCAAACAGCAACCCTTCCTACTGTGTTGAGATTATAACATCTGGATTGAACAACTACATTTTCAGTTAAACCTAAAGCCAGCATACTGTTTCATTCAGTGATTTGTCAAAAACAAAAATACTGTGTCTTTTATCCTCTCCTAATTTCTTAATATGTTTTTTTCTTCCTTTTACTTTTTTTCCCCTGGCCGAAAGAAATGTTGTTCATCTGCAGCTTTTATTTCTCATTGTCTCTTTTCATGTTTAATCCTTATAATAATGCTTAATTATTACTTATTTTTCAAGTACACTTATGTATTCCACCAATGGGTATATGTTTTGAAAATCTAGTGATCCTCTTTCATTCTTGATTCCCTTTTGTGTTAGTCAGCTTTATGTAGTAGCGACAACATATCTGAGAATAACAACTTACAGAGAGCAAGATTTATTTTGGCTCATAGTTTCACAGGTTTCAGTCCATGATTACTTGGCTGCCTTGCTTCTGGGCTCACAGTGGGGCAGAACACTTTGGTAGAATGGTGTAGAAGAGGAAAGGTGCTCATCTTCTTGAGCCCAGGGAACAGAGAGAGAGAGAAGGTTCAGATAAGATGGGGCCAGGGACAAGATATAACCTTCAAAGTCCTGCCTGAAATGAACTACTTTCTTGAACTGTACTCCACTTCCTAATAACCCATGCAACTATGAACTCATAAATGGATCGATTAATTGATGAAGCTAGTGCTCTCAGGACCAAATCACCTCTCTAGGCCCAATCTCTGAACATTGCTATATTGGGGATCAAGCCTTCAGTACTTAAGTCTTTGGGGGACACTTCATACTTAAACCATAATATCCTTAAATGCTTTGGGTCATGCAGTGCTGTCAGTCCTGTCATCTCAAAATTCTTACATCCTTAAATTTTCACAAACATTCCTTTTATATCCTGGTTTACCTATATAACCCCCTCCACTTATCTATACTCACTCTTTGTCTTAGTTTACTTACATTTTTCAAGCTTAGGTTTTGTTGTTCTGTCATGGAAAAACTTCCTTCTACATCTCCCATCCCTCCTTTTTATTTCTTTCAATTCCTTCACACTCTGCCTGTAGTATCTTCAAGTATTCTTTCTCTCAACTTGCAATTTGCTAATGTATTCAAATCTATTTCTTAATATGATAAGCATAACACGAGCAGTTTCCTTTACATTGTGCTTCCTCTTACATTCTAATGTGCCCTTTCTATTCCTATCAATTTATTTCCCAACTTGGCTCATTGTCTCAATTTCTTCATCTTCTTTACTGCTGTTTGATTTTCCCTCTAACTCCTGTTCATAATGCTTCCTGTCACTAAAAACCAATTGTTGTGGTAGGTTATTTATTTTTTGACACTTCCTCTACAAAAAGAAAAAATCCTAACTATCTATCTTTCACGACACCACATTGTCTTAGTTCTTAAATGATTTTGACTTACTCCTCTGAATTTCTTTTACTGTGGGCAACTCCTCTTCACCAAGCTAATTCTTATATGACATGCTAAATAATAAAGACAAGATTAAGTGTACTAGCTGATATCTCTGAACACTCCCACTATGCCATACAATGTGTTATTTAAGCATCCAGATATTGAAATGTGAGTATTTCTCTCTCAGTGTTTCAAGGAAAGCTAAAAGAGTGAAGTTCAAGACCTCCTTTGCAGGTGAGGCAAAAGTGTAGCCCAAGCAATAAGTCCAGTATTAGGTCAAACAGCATCTTAAAACTCTATAAATGAATAGATATTTCTTCAAAGAAGTAAAAATGACCAATAAATACACACAAACAGTTCATCATGCATATCTGGCCATTAGAGAAATGCAAATATGAGCAGCACTGAAATTTTATTTTACCCCAGAAAGAATGACTATTTTCTAAATATCGAACAATGACAAATGCTAGAGAAGCTGTGAGGAAAAGGAATCCTTCTATATTATTGTTAATAGGAATGTACACTAGTCCAGACATTATACACATCAGTATGGAGATTGCTCAAAAACCAAAAACTAGAAATTCCATTTGGCCCATGTGTTCCCTTTGTATGTATCTTCCTGAAGGATTTAAAGATATCATATTATAGTGGCTCATGCCTACCCATATTTATAGCAGCACAACTAATACTAGTTAAATACTAGAGGCAGCCTATATGTCTGTCAACAGATGAATGGATGAACAAAAAATGTGGCACTTTTACACGGCGGGGTATAGCTCTGCCATAACAAAGGACAAACATGATTCATTTGTAGGGAAATTGGTATATCTTGAGGCCATAATGTTAAATGAAGTAAATCAAAGACACAAGCTTAAATATCACATTTTCTTTTATATGTGAAACCCAGATATAAATAAAGAGCAAAATAAAATATAATAGAAGAAAGATAGATCTTTTATAAAAGGGAGGGCAGCCAAGAGATAGAGGAGGTAGAAAGAGAAGAAGAAGGGGATGAAAAAGAATTGAGATGTGTTATGTACATGCACTAACGTGCCATGAGGAGTTATGTAATCATCATGTACTGGAAATGTAACAATAAAAATACAGTAAAATCTCTAAAGGCTGAGGTGGAGAAGCTAGAAAAGGGACAGCATTGTTCTGGAGAGCTGTTGGTTTGTTGCTTCTTTGTGTATTAGGCATGGGATGATTCCCATTCTTCTAAGCCAAGTGAGAAGGGCCTCAGGAAAACCATTCAGTTAGAAGTGTTTCCTCCAGAGGCTGAGGATATAGTCTGAAGTATAAAAGCTGTAATGGTGGCTGAAGTTGTTCCTGCCTCTGTTGCAGACTAGAGTCTCATGCTAGGCAAGCTTCAAGTCCTCAAAGGTCAAAAAGATAAAGATTGGAGATTTTTGAAGACCAAACGGGACCTAAAAAGGAAAGCTTCCTTAGGGTTATCTTAAACCCATAGAGTGAGTAGGCTATCAGATGGCCAGTTTCCCAGGTGGTGAATCATAAGTTACAAATTGGAAGACTGATTCGAGATAGACAGCAAGTCAAGTAAAGTAAACTGGCAAGAACATACAGAGGAGTCCTTTGAGAAAGTCTTAATACACACCAGGAGGAAAAAGTCATTGATTGTACATTCACCTCCCAGAACCAGAAAACCCAAACCACAGGGCTCAAGTGAACCAGCCACATACAAGTGTCTTTTCCCTCAGTTTCCAGAGTCAGTCCCAACTCTAGAGGGCTCAGAAATAGTTGCTATGACTGGGAGATGTCAGAGTAAAGGCAATTTTTCCCTCAGTCTTCTAATGCAGACTTTGAACAAGTCTGAACTGAGTGCTAAACAGGGAAGCCTGCAACAGGAGCCCAACCAAAAAAAGCAGGGGTAGCTATTGAACATACCTTATAGACCATTAAGTAATTTTTATACACAAAACAGTATGAGTTGAATGAAAAAGTATTTATCTAGAAGACTCAATACATGGATTTCTGTATTTGTTAAACCACATGACACAGGAAAGCCAGTGAACCCTTGAGATATTTAATAATTATAAATGACTATAAGTGGTATATATTTTAGCTTTATTACTTCACTCATAAGGAAAATGATGGACAAGCACTTTTTATTTGTTCAACAAATATTTCTTGTCTTGCTTTGTGTCAAGTTCTATTCTTATGACATAGTATTGCAAATATCTTTGATTCATTTGTTCCCTAATAATAGTTACTTATGATACTAGGAATAGACAGTGGCAATAAGAAGGTACTACCTAAATTCTGCTGAATATAAAATTCATTTGTACATTTGTTGAAAATGACAATAATTTTTAGTGGTTTCATTGCTTCTTATTCTCTCCTATGCCAAACTGGAAAACATTTGCTCCTTTCCCTGAGTTCTAGATCCCATCCCCTCCTGCTTTTCCAGGGCAAACTTTTGCCTACTTTTTGGCATCAGAAATGTTGCCATCTCTATGAGATTATAAACAACAGCTTTAAGTACATTTTTCTTCTATTAAAACAATTTCTACATACTCATGCCCTACTAATTTACCATTCCATTTATCTTTCCCTTTTTGAGCAAAAGAGTTTTTAAAAGTTTCCTACACTTGGTTATTCTAATTCTCTTTCCCCATTTTCTCTTGAATCTACTTGAGCCAAGCATTCATCCCATGCACCTCATCTACACTGCTCTGTTCTGAGACTCCATTCCTGCCTACTTTATCAGCACCCATAGACAAACTAGACCTCTGCTTATCTCTCAGAACACTGTTTTAATTGTTTATAGGACAGAGGCTCCTGATTTTTCTTCTACCTCACTGCTCACTCCTTAATCTTTATTATTGATGATTTCTCATCATCCTGACCTAGGACCCAGTTTCTGGTTTTTTTCCCTCTGTCTTTCTCTACTGATACTCTTGTTCCTTTTCTGGCTTTAAATATCATCTAAATGTTGATGACTCCAGACTTTTCATTTCTAATCCAAACATTTCCTCTGGTCTTCTGATTCTTACTGTCAAATGCAGAAATTTAACATGTTCAAAACTGAGCTCATGATTTTCAGTTTGCTGTCTGTATCTCAACTGCTAGCAATGTCAATCTTTGTTGGCTTAGGTCAAAAACCTGAGTTTTATTTTTTTCAGATACTGTGTTTGGTACAAGATCAAAGTTTCTCAGTTTGATATTTTAACTAGATGTACAATTGTACAACTACAAATACCTCTACATCTCAAGTTAGTCATCAGCTCTTACCTGAAGGTACCCTATCAGTCTAATTCAGAGTAATGAGAGATCTTGACTCTGATAAAAATTAAGTCAAATTTTGTTTCACATCTGTTTAACTCCATCAAATGCCTCCTGTCATCCCCTATTCTGTGCAAAAGCCCAGGTCTTTAAACGACTACAGTGTTAAATTTTGATCCCTCTCCTTTTCCTATCTGTTGTCATCTCCTGTTCCTTTGCAGCTTACTCATTCTACTTTACCAATCAACATGTCAGACTGTGAGCACAGCCGTCTGGAAGACTTTGCCCTGGCTATATACTAGGCATGGAAAAGTCCTCTAGATTACCACATGCTTGCTCTCTTAACTCTTTCAGGTCTTTACTGGAACACTGTCTTCCCAGTGGTCTTAAATACCACCCATAAAGCTCATCCCTTTTTATTAACTTTTCTGTGAGACACAACCATCTAGCAAAGGTATATTTTATTTATTTGTATTACTTGTAATCCCTCAACTGACCTCTATGTTCTGTGAAGTCAGAGGATTCTCTTCTGATTATAACATGGCTGATTTTTCTCTCTACAACAGTATCTGCATTTTGTCAGTATTCTGACCAAATAAAACAACATTAATAATAAACTATTAATAAAAACAATGGAAATATTTTTGTTTTTGAAAACATTGTCTATAATATTTATTCCATGTTTAATAGTCAATTTTTATAATAAAAATTAGATGACATATATTAAAGATCTTGATAAAAGAAGAAAATAAATATAATTTATGAAGACTCATGCCTAAAGTATCTTCCACACAGAAGTCATTACATGTAGGAAATTACCATTGACATTACAACTCAAATCCCCTCTAGAATAAAGTCAGTTTATATATCAAGTGATAATGGTGGCATTTTGAATATTTTATGTTTAGAGCACTAGGGATCAAAATGTAAATAAATTGCTTTTACTCTTACATTTATTCCTCTAACTAAACCAGTTTTTAAGAAAGACATTCTACAGATAATTAAGTAAAATTATAATGCTACCACTATTTTATATTTATATCTGACATTTTATACAAGGGCAAAAAGATAAAACATAGAATGTTTGATTAGGTTTTATCTGAAGCAATTTATGCTTTAATCACTAATTCTTTCTTATTCTTGTTCTTCTGCTTATTGTTGTTCTTGTTCTCCACCCTCCATCATCATATCATCGTCATCATCATCATCATCATCATCATCATCATCATCATCATCATCATCATCATTGCCTTCTTGTAAGCCCATGTTAAACTTGATCTTAACTAAAGGAAAATTTTCAGGAATGAACCTTTATTAAAATTTGACTTTTCATTTTTTATAATAAAATAATTTTATTGAATTATGAATTATTATTTTATTGTAGTTTGTTTTATATTTGGTAGTTTATATTAATTTCTAAGGTAATATTCTTTAACTGAGAATTGTAGTATTGTAACTCAATATTTTATAAGATACATTTGCATTTTAGTGATTTATTATTTATTGATCAATAATTGACCAAATCTTTAAATAAAAAATTAGTTTGAAAGTTTCTGATCATGAAGATTTTGCCTAATGATCTACTTCTAACATGAAGGGGATAAACTCAGTTCAAAAGAGCAAAAATACTTCATATTTGTTAATTTTACATAGTGAAACAGTATTTAGCAATATTTATGAAAGCACCCTTCAAAAGAATTTATTAGCCAAATGTCTGATCTATTTTGCCATCAGCTTGCAGACCTATGAATCATGTTCAACCTGGCCAAATAATCAGTGACAGTCACTGTTTTTTGAATTAAAAGAAGCTAATCACTTAGCATCTTTTTATAGAAAAAGTATGACTTCTGAAATTACAATTTTTAGTAACCTTGTTATATAAATTTCATTTGTATTCCTAAAAGTGTAACTTTACTTGGAATTTCACATTTGAAGATTTTGTTGGAATAATAACAAGTTTCAATGACTCCAAGTAGGATAACAAATTCTCTACTTCTACTTACAATTGTTTGATATTTTTTGTATACTTTGAGGCTGATATTAGTCTCATTCAACTACATTATTATTATGACTTCATGACCAATGAAACTTATCATCAGAGATTCCACATTCATTCATTGACAAATATTTTCTCTTAAGTCTTATTTATTTATTTTCTTTATTTATGTCTATTGTGTTAGTATTTCTATTAGTATTGTAGCAAGTTTCTTTTTATATTGTTGTTTATACCATATACTAGTTCTATACCTCCAATTATAATGTATTTGCGTTCTTATACATATTTTCCACAAATAACAAATAGGTTTTGGATTTTATTTTTATGCAGTCTGGTAATCTTAGTGTTTTAATTATGTGGCATCTTTATATTTAAAGTAATTATTTGGATATTTGTGTGTCGCCTATTTTTCTATATATTGTATTTCTTTTACTAATTTTTCATATTTCTTTTGAATTGATTGAATGTATTTTTATTATTCTAGTTTTTCTCTCTGCTACTCTGGAAGTTTTACACATTTGCTACTCTTTTAATAGCTAACCTCAAAGTTACATTGTGCTTCCTCAATAAAGTGTGATTTTTAATGTGTAATTTTCCTACCTTATATATTCATATAAAATAAATTATTATTGTAGTTTTATAAAGACAAAATTCCTTTACATTTATTCACACATTTACAATTTACATTCCTAATCATTCTTTCTGGAAGTCAAATTTTCCATCTGGGATAATTTTTCTCCTAGCTGAAGGAGAACCTTTAATATTTTCTTTAGCATAAGTCTACAGATGGTATAACTTTTTCAATTTAAGATATTCAGAAAATGTCTTCATTTTTCCTTTATTCCTCAAGAATGTTTTCCTGGATGTAGAGTTTTAGGTTGAGTTATTTTCTTTTGACATTCAACATATCTTTTAATTCAGACTTTTATTGTTGCAATTGAGAAGGCATTTTTTCAATTTAATTATTGACTCTTTGAGGGGAAAATGTCATTTTCTGCTTTACTTTTAGGC
The DNA here is from genome assembly GCF_000247695.1 of Heterocephalus glaber. Next base: position 1,093,381 of record NW_004624837.1, on the reverse strand, counting down.
TGCTTTTAAGACCTTAAAGAAGTTTTAATATGATTCATTTGAAATGTTTATTTATTTTCCCTGCTGATGTTCATGGAGATTATTAACATTGTGACATAATTGGGAAGTTTTTTACTTGTTTCTTTAAATATTACTTCTGACACATTTTGTCTCTCATCTGGAAATTCCATTTTCCATATACTTGATCTTTCTATATCTTCTATTCTTCCTATCCTTTCTTCCATATTTTCTATTTATTTTTCTCTCAATGATTCCTTTGGAATTTTATTTTCATTCCTACCTTTTGGTTCAACAATTAATCTTCTGTATCTAATTTGTTTTTCAATATACTTATTTGGTAATTTTTGTTATTATCATTGTCCTTTTAAATTATACAATTTCAATTTGTTTTATAATTTCATCTTGAACATTTTCAGCATGGCTACTTTACATCTTCCAGGTAACTTCAGTATCTGGTGTCCATAATCTCTTTCATCATTTGTTGTTTTATTGTTCATTCTTACTGTTTTGCCATCTCTTCCACATGCCTATTTTTTACTTTGTAGCAATTGTTTTATTAACAAAATTGTTAGTGCAAGTCATTTTAATCATAGATAATATTATTTTGTTTTGATCAGATGCTTGAGAATGTAGTTATCCTCAATCAACTCAATCTACATAATCCACAGGAAGATGTATAGTCTAGGGATTATTAGTTCTGTTATGTGGTCTGTATGATTTTCTACTTGAGGAGGATTCACCAGGGCCACTCTACCCTGTCCAGACTTGATCCCAGTTCTTTTCTTTTTAGCTCTAGAAAGCTACCACTGTACTGAGCTCTCTAAATGTTGGGACAAACCTGTGCTAGGTGCCTGAGTCTTCACTTTTCAGCCGATTCTACACTCTCAAATATTTACTGTCTTTTCTGCTGTCTTATTTCACAAATGAATTAATAAGAAAATTGCCCAACTTTTGTAGTTGTTCTTATCAACAGAGCTGGTCCACAATACATACTTACTGGGAGGAAAAGCCCATGAGCTTAAACAAGTGCAATAAATGTAATTAATCAAAAAGACAATTTAAAACAATTTTCTAAAAAAATCATGCCTTTTTTGTGGGAAAAATAAGCAATTATCTTTCTTAGTTCATCTTCTTGTGTATTCCTAGGTTTGTTATAGTTTCTGGATGTTAATAACTGTTTCAATAGTGGTGAAAAGCAATCACCTTTCCTGAAGAACTTAAATGTACTAATCTTACCACTTACTATGAAACTGTACTAATCAGAGTTGCTTAATGTTAGACATATAGGTCAACAGAAAAGAAGAAAAAGTACAGCAATAAGCCCTTAGATTTATGGCCAATTGATTTGCAACAAATAGATCAAAACAGTTCAAATCAAAGAAGCCATGGACCTAAATCTAAAAACAAAACTACACATTTTTAAAGAAAATATAAGAGAAAATCTTTGAGACCTTGGATTACATAAAGTTTTCTTAGACATGGTGCTACCAGAACACTTCATAAAAATGAATAAGTAGACTTCATTAATTAAAATGTTTATGCTTTAAAAGATATTATTAACCGAATAAGAATAAGGACAACTAAGAGAAAATATTTTAAAATAACATATCTGATTAAGGCTTTCTATTTAGAATAAATAAATCCGGTAATTCAAAAGGGAGGAGTCAATCCAGTTAAAAATGGGTAAATGATTTGAATAGACATTTCACCAGTGATGGAAATATCAAGCACATGGAAATACGCTTGATGCCTACTTTTTTTCCTTTAATTCTTTTATTTGTACATTTTGGATATACAATACATTTACATTTTTCATTGGAAACTTATACCTTTACATGATGCATCTTAATTCTTAGTTTTTACTCACTCCCCTGCTCTCCCTTCAGCTTGACACCTATTTTAATTAGGTCATTAAATTAGTCATTAAAATTACAATGCAATTACCCAACACATCTGCTAGAATATTTATAATCAAAAGACAATACTACTTTTTAGTCATTTTTTAGAGGATCCAGAACTTCAATACATCTCTGTCATATAATTGACACAACCTCTGTCAAAAACAATTTGACAGTTTGTTTAAAAAAACATAAAATTCTAGTTCTAGAAATCTAACCAAGAGAAATAAAAAACACATGTCTGCATATAACCTGCTCACAGTTGTTCATAGCAGTCTTATTTACTAATAGCCACTAAGTGCAAACAGCAAAAAAAAAAAATCCCTCAAGTGGTAAAAGAATGAACAAACATGCTGCATATCTGTCAATTCAATGAAATGCTATTAACAAGTAACAAACTACTGTATTAGAGCCAAATAAAACTGAAAAGCATTAGGTTAAGTGAAACAAATTGGTCACAAAACAGTTCATATTGTATGGCTCCATGTTCATCAAGTATCTAGAAAAGACAAAGCTATAAAATGGAAAGTAGATGCATGTGTGTGTGAGGCTCAAGGTGAGCACATGAAGAAACCAAAAATGGACACGAAGGGAGCCTTTGGGGATTGATGGGAGTTCAGAGTCTTACTATGTTGATGGATGCTTACACAACTCTATAAATATGATAAAATCATGACATTGTACACTTACAGCAGATTAATTTATGTTATGAAATTTATTTCTCAATTAAGCTGTTAAAAATAATACTTTTCCATGGCTCCTGATCCTGTAGAGTAGTTTTCACAAACTGGACTGAAAATGAGAATCACTCACAATGTCTGGTGATGATGACCCTGTCTTCTATGCAACTTTTGATTTAATATTTCTATCTATACACCTTGCACAATTAATATATTAGATTTGTAAACATTTATCTAGAAAATAATTTATTATACCTGCTAATGCTTTAAACCTTGACTTCTATTCTGACTCTCTACATCCTCATTTTCATTTAGTTTCTTCCTCATAACAAAATACAAGTCTAAACTTTTTAATGCTGTCTTGTTCAATGTCAATTTCTCTATTATTTGCTCTATATGCAAATGCAATTTCTCCCAGTATCGAAATCTATTTTATATACCCATGTCTACAAAAATTACCAACAGTGCTGAACCTGATTTTATCTTCATTTAATAATTGTTAGATGTTTGAAGAGACTTACCAAGGGTAAAGAGAAAATCAGACTGTGAGCTATGCAAGTACAAGCAGAGCAGTCACCATTTTCACCACAGTGTTTTCATGTTTGGGTACAGTCTGCACTCTGAAATAGAAAACAGTGGTACTTTGAGGATATACTTTTATCTGGAACTTGTAACGATCATCTATCTGGAAGATACTACCTTCTTGCCCTCGATAATCTCATATAATTTCAGAAGACATACATAAGAAATCCAAAATATAAATGAAGGCTAAAATAAGTGATAGATAATAGGGAAGGGAGATAGGTGTTTCTCAAATAGGAAGAGACTCAAAGAGATGGAGGGAAGGGAGGGAAAGGAGATGAAAAAAGGAATTGAAATGTGCTATGTGCGTGCACCAACTCCACACGAGGAATGTAAACATTACGTACTGCAAATATATACTAGTAAAAATTTAAATATATACATATATAGGTATACATAGACAATAAGCATGTATCTAATTTGTGGCATCAAAAAGATGGCATTTAGGCTATACTGGTGGCATTTACTAGGCTTACAAAAATGAAAAACACAAATGGAAATACCTGTCCCTTCGAATAATTTTAGATTAATTGAAATGACTCCTGATTAAGCCAGTAATTACACTGCTATATGATGGAAGTATTACAATGATAGAAGTATAACAGACAATGAATAAAATCAAAATGTTGGTGTAGTTGAATGAAAAGAAATGTGTGTTGATCAATACTTTGCTTTCATGGGAGTTATGAGATTAATCTCTTTAATTCCAGTTTATATATAGTAAAACGCTCAAAAAACTGTGTTTCCAATTCTCATATTGCTGCTAAATATCAGATTTAATTGAGATTTAATTATTTTCTTTGATTTTTGAATTTTATTTTGTTTGTGGTACTGCAGATGAAACCCAAGGCCTGGTGCATATAAGGAAAGTGTTCTACCATTGAGCTATAACCCCTCCTCTTATTTTATTTTTGTTATTACATAAACTATTAATATGCCACCAACTCCCTTAAATTTAAGTGCATAGTATTATACAGCAGATCTCTAGAACTTATCTTGCATACCTGAAAATTTATATTCATTGCTCTTTTAAAATGTAACTTCTTTTAAAGCACTTAGGGTTTTAGTGCAAAGATAGTCAAGAACAAGCATTACACACTTGATAATACTTATTTTACATTTCTAGAAGAATTATTTAATCTCACCCTTTATTAAAGACATATATATATATATATTATGAAGGATGATGATTCATGCCTCACAACTGAAACCATATGTATGTCACCGTCATAAACTTAAATGCAGCATATACAGTATAATCCTGTTATATAGAGATCACAAGAGATTGCTATTTTTCTTCATATAATCTCATTAAAATTTATCAAAAACACAACATCAGGCACAACTAAAGATGTTTTATTTCTTGATCTACTCTGTTATTCTTGATATGGCTTATGACACATATTTTGCTGATTTTCTCAGTGTCAGATACTGATTTTTTTCACTTTTGCTACTGTTCTTAGAAGTTCTTTGGACTACATTTGTAATTTGCAGAATAAATCTTCAAATTATCTACATATACCATTCCTTATTTATTTAAGTAGAAGTTTTCATCATCTCAACACAGGGGCATGATGATTTTCTTAGAATTCAGATCATACTTCATATCATTTTGTAGGTTATTTTTCTTATTTCAAATATAATGAGCATTATTTATGTCATTAATTCTTTTTCTTTTCTCTGTTTTGTTTCTTGATGTTTCCTTGCTTTTTTGCTTTGGTTATTTAAATGATTTGTTGACATTTTTTCTTCTGTAGTGTATGTAAGAAATATATATTATTTGTAACCAAATTAATGAATGTTTTAGTTTTTAAACAATCAATCCTTTTAATTTAGTAAAATCAACATAAGTGTGTCAGTTTTCCAAATTGCAGAGAACAATTGAACACCTTGTTACGCATACTCTTATGCTCAAACAGCTTCCCCATTTGTGTTAACATAAGTATTTATTGTTAGAAATTTTACATAAAATTTTTACCCTAAGATATATTGTCTATAGCAGCATTCAGGTTTGAATTTACATTTTCAATAAGTATATAAGTATAATTTAGTTTAAATTATTTAAATGGTGGTATTATTCTTGTATACCATTATTTGTGCATTTTTTCAGTTCTATATTTTTCAATTTCATCCTTTGACTAGATGAAATGTATCTTTGTGTGGGATTTTTGTTTCTTTGTTTGTTTTTTACAGTAGATACTTGTGTGGTGGTATGTTTTTGAGCCCTTACATATGTGACAGGTTTTATTGACTTTACACATGGCAATTTTCATTTTGTATTTATTTATTTATATTCATTATATATCATGCTGTGATCTAACTGACTTCAATGTTTTCATCATATTTACTACAATATTTTAGAACTGCTCCCTATGTGTGCCTACACCACTAACTTTTCAGAACAATTAGTATAATTAAAAATAGAAGCTAGAACTATATTGGGCAGTCCAGCTATAGTTCTACAAATACAACACACTTAATCTGAACCATCCCCATTTCATAACAAAGATTCTATTATTTAGCCCCTTTAGCAGGTGAGGAAAGTAATATACAGAGCATTAACTCATCTTCCCTAGTTTGCAAAAGTAGTATATAGCAGAGCTTCAATTCCAACCTAGGTAATCTGATTTCTGAACTCTCACACTGGCCACCACTCTAAATCGTTATACTCGTATACTCATCTATAACTTTTAATATTATTGCAAGTTAAGTATTTTGAATAATTGAAATTTTATTATTGTTGTTGTTGTTGTTATTTAATTTATTTGCCGTACTAGAAATTGAACCCCAGATTTCCACACTGAAGTATATCCCCAGCCTTTTCGGGGGGTGGCTAAATTGGCCAGGCTGTGATCAAACTTGTGATCGTCCTGCCTCAGCCTCCCAAAGTGTTCAGACTGCAGGGATGCTTTACCTGGTCCAATTAAATTAATAGAAATATTTTTTTAAGCAAAGGTTAAGATTTTTTTCCTGATAAACATAACTGAAGTGAAGTCCTAATGTGAAATTTAAGACACTGAAATCCAGACTCTACCCCTTGAGGCACAAAGAAAAAGCAATGCTTGTGATATCTGAAGTTTGGATTTCAAGCCATGTCAACTGAGTGAACCCCTTTGTGTCGCAAGTCTTTACTTTTGAAGGATAAATAAGGTCTACAGTGAGATCCAAGAAAAATCATTAATAGGACAGAAGCTTCAGGTTTAATTATTTCACATTGTCATGCGGAGAAATGGAAAGGCAGTGGCAAGTTACAGTTCCTATCTTCATCTTTCCAAGAGAGACCATAGATAACTTTCCTTTAATTTCTGGATCTTGACAAGAAAAAGAGAAAGTACAATGCAAGAAAAGAATGTATTTTCAGCAGCCAGCAGAACAACCATTCCAAGCCAAACTTTTGGGCTGGGGATTTAACTAAGTGATGCTGCTGCCTGCCTGGCAAGCTCGAGGTCCTAAGTTTGATCCCTGGTACAAAAACAACAACAACAACAAAACAAACAAATAAAAAGCAAACAAACAAAAAACAAGCCAAACTTTTGAAGGCAAAGGCTGAATTTCACCTGAGACTTGAGTAGTTAGTGGTGGTAGCAATGTGAGTACATGGAAGCCATGGCAATTGCAATCAGAACAGTAGGACCAGCCTGACAGTGATGGAGATGTCATGGTTCAAGCAAATATCGTTGACTCTTCTTGTTCAAGAGTACCATTTGAATGCCTAATTTCACTTGTGAAGACTCAGAAATGTCGTGTATGTCATAAAGGAGAGTACATTTTTATGCTTTTCAGAATAATTCCCTTAAAAAGAACTGTTTTCTGGTGATTAGATTGTGACATTTATAGGAAATACTGTTTATAATCTCTTAATATATTATCTAGTACATGTTAGACATATAAATATTAGTTGCATTTCAATTTAAGGATATAGAATGAATTCTGGTCCAGTGATTTGTTTCATTGGACTAAAAATAATAGCCTTACTTGGATTTGGACTGTCCTTAATATTCATATAATTTTTTGAATATCAGTGTATTGTGGATATTGTTAAAATAGCACCATAATATACAAAACAAATTTCTAAGCAAAGAAGATAAGCACCATGTTTTAGTTTTCTTTTGCTGGTATAACAAATGATCACAAATTCCGTGGTTTAAAACAAAACTCATTTAATTATTTCACAATTCTGTAGGCCAGAAGTTGAGGCACAAATTGGGTCAAATAGATCCTTGCTCAGTGTGCCACAGAGCCAAAATCAAGGTGCAGCAGGGCTACATCCTTTGCCGAAAGCCCAGGGGATGAATGTGTTCTCCAACTCCTTCAGGCTGCCAGTGGAGTAGGTCAGAAGTCATTGTCCCTTCCTGTCTATGGGAGGGAGAACTCTCTCAGCTTCTTAAGTTGCCTGCATTTTTCCTCCGTCTTCAAACCAGCATTTCCCTGTTGTGTCCCATTATTGCTTCTGATCTCTGTGACTTTTCCTTCTGATGAAGGTTTCTGACTCCAGCTGAAGAAATGCTGCAGTTTTTAAGGGCTCATGTGATTAGACCCATAATTCAGGATTCTTTCCCCATTATAAGATGTATAACATTACCTGTACTTGCAAAGTTCCATTTCTCACATATGTAACATATTCACAAGTATCAAGGATTAGAGTGTAAATGTCTTTGGGGCCATTCTACCTAACATACTTTGAACTACGTTTTACTGTGTCAATACTAATGTGTCCAATAGTAATGTATGGGTTGCATATCTGAAACCATTTGCAATATTAGAATTTCACTGCAAAGTACAATGTAGGATAATAAAAGACACTTGCCATGGTATATCAGCCTTTCATTGGGACTTACTGGCTTTGTGTTAAGTATGTCTTGAAGCATTTAAAAAATGCTTGGTTGGCCTTAAGACCAACTACAGATCTTAAATGTTTTATTATTTAGAAAACTTTTCTTTGTGACCATGGACAGTGTGCTTTCCATATACGCCAATTATGTGACTCCAAGTTTAGTGATAGAAATATTATATGGTTATTCCTTTATATATAATTTTTAAAATATAAATTTTTACATTCATATAGAGACATACATAGACTATCTGAAAAATAATTGATTCTAAAATATATCATATTTTCTGTTTCTATTTCTAATTATTTTACTATGATGAATATTTAAGTAATTAAAATTATTAAGAGTTTGGAGTTGAAAACCCTTTCATTTATAAGATAATTTTGACATTTTATAATGAAGATGTCTTTTGATGTTTGTATATGTCATCTGTATTTATATGTTCTTTTGTCAAATGCTGTCTGGTGTTACTGTCTTTTCAAAGTTGAATAGAGGTAGATATATTTGAGAATCTCCTAAAAATGTTTTTTCTTCTGTCTTCCCTCCCATCTACATCCACCCCTCTACATATCTCTCTGTCATCTATCAGATTGCTGTTTTTTGTAAAATAAGTAAAAATTGTATGAAATAAATTTGCTTTCAATTTCGGTAGTAATTTTAGGATTCTTTTTTTAGGCTATTATCAAGCTAAAATGCTGTTTTAAGAAGCAAGGAACTTTTTTTCATATTTGTTCAGTCATTTTTCTTGAGTCTATAAAAATCAGTATTATATAACATTTTAACTGGCCTCTTTTTTACTTATACAAATCTGTAGGAAATACAAGGAATATCTAAATAAATATTTGTAGGACAAAATACAGTTGTTATAAAATTTAGGCAATAGAAATTAAGATATGACTAGATGGTGGCCAGCTAGAAAGAAGGAAATAGTGGCAAACTTCTCATCTTGCTTTGATTTGAATCACAGTGGAAAATAATAGTAAAACTGGAAACATAAAAGATTAAAGATGGAGAATAGAATTTTGGTACGGATGCTTGGGGAAGGAAAATATTTACCATTTATTTGTATTCTATTCTTTTGTGGCATTGGAATTTCTTTTAATATGTTTATAATGAGTGAAAGCCACAATTACTTGATTAGCCTTATAGGAAAAGATACTGCCTCTTAGTGAGAGGCAGACAAGAAAGGAATAAAGAATCCCAAAATATCAAATATAAACACCATACCATCAAAAGTGAAGGTGACAGTCCAAACCAGTAAGGACCAATGGAAATTTTTAGCAGCTTTTTCTATAACCTGAGTTGACCCCATGTATGCTACTTCTGCCTATTGTATTAGGCAGAACACTATTTGAATAATGCTATTTATACATTCATTGTATTAATCAATAAATGTTTATTGATCTAATTTGTTTCAGACTTTATATTTTTTCAGTCTACCTTCCAACTAACAGTAAGATTTGTACACTGCCTTACAACTTGGAAACCCTACCAAATGAGTTTGACAAATTGAGATTTTAAGAAGAATTTAGATGGAGAACTTGAAGTTTAAAGTACTTTTCATGGGGCCACAGCTAGTACTACGTGGCAAAACTCTCTTACAGCAGAAATCATTTGAAGGCTTATTTGAAAAAGGGAGGTAAAGAGGGATTTGGGGCCCACCTACCCCAGATCTGTGAAACAGCATGGCTACTAAATAAATCATTTTGTTTTATAAGCCACATACTGTACTCACAATCTTTTTCTTTTGTTGTTATTAAATTCTTTTATTGGTACATTTTAAGTATACAACACAATTACATTTCTCATTGGGAATTGTACCTTTACATAATGCATCTTGGTTCTTATTTTTTTCCCCATTCCTAGCCC
>NW_004624837.1:957629-1078062 GCF_000247695.1 Heterocephalus glaber | reverse complement strand
GCCAGGAAGCCCCTTCCTCTGCACCAGGAGCAGTAGGATGGCAGCTCAGAAGCCCCTACCTCTGGGCTGGGAGCAGCAGAAGGGATGGTGGCCTGGAAGCCCCTTCTTCTGGGCTGGGAGCAGTGGGATGGATGGTGGCCAGGAAGCCCCTTTCTCTGGACCAGGAGCAGTGGGATGGTGGCTCAGAAGCCCCTACGTCTTGGACAGGAGTGGCAGGACCCAGTACTGTGATCTAGTGGTCCGGTGTCCTCTGAGTCTTTGTAGTGTGGAACCAGGTGTCTGTACAGAGGAGCGGGGTGTTTGTGTGTGTGTGTGTGGGGTCGTCCAGTGGGTTGCTGCCAGGGCGCAGGCTGATTTGGCATGTTCTGCGTGACTCACAACCTTGGTAGGGTGTCTGCAGACCTGCCTCTGTACTCACAATCTTTAATGTGCATGTGAGTCATGAGGACACATTGCTAAAATTCTCTTTCAGTTGGTCTGGAGAGAGGTTTAAAAGTCTTTTTATTAGCTTTCCCAAGCCAGGCATGGTGACACACACCTGTAACCCCAAAACTCTGTAGGCTGAAGCAGAAAGATCACCTCAAGTTTGAGGCCAGCCTGGGCTTCAGAGTGATAGCCTGCCTTTCTTCCCCCCAAAATAAATAAATAAATAAAAAATAATGGAGCTCCCAGATGCTTTCCGTGGAGTGTTTTTTGGTTAGCAAGTGTAGAGATCACCAAAGAAACAGCATAGAAATTAATCCCTGTTGTGTGTATATATGTATGTGTATATATATAAGCCAATTATCTGACATATATATGTCATATATATGTCATATATATCTACATATTTTTCATATACATATTAGTCATATATTTGTTATATATATCTGTCATATGTATCTCATATATAAGACTAAATTGCAATGAAGTTACATAAGTATTTTTTTGTGCTAAGGTTTCTCCTTTTGATGGTCAGTGAAAATGGCCTTTATAAATTAAATCTCGAAATAGTCAAAAGGTAAGAGAATAGAAGAGTTAAACCTGCTGAAAGTTACGTGAAACTGAAATTTTTATATCTGATGCCAAGTAGCATCAATTCAGAAGGTGGCCACAGATATTTAATCATACAAACCAAGTTGTGACAAGGAAAAAAACCCTTTGTATCAATTTGTTGTGATATAAACTAAAATTGATGGAAGAAACTCAGAATCTTTGACCTAATGCTATTCAAGCACTATTAAATTATACTATATTCATTGCCTTTTGTTAGATTAAAGTACAATTACAAACAACAAACCAAAATCTCAGTGGTTAAGGACAACAAGAATTTGTCTATAGTTTTTGTGATATATTGGCTGTCTTGGCTAAGGCTTGGTTCCACGTGAATCTTTCTCCTAAGATGAAGCGAGGACAATAGCTCCTTTCTGAGACATGCCACTCTAGAAGCAGCAGAGAGGAAAAACATCAAAACATGCAGTAGTTCTCAATGATTCTGTCAGATCACAGAAGTTATTTTACTTATAAGTCATTGGCCCAAACCAGGTTTAAAGATAGTGGCTCAGAAAGTTCATTCTGAGCATGAGCAGATGCTCCAGCTCACGAAATAAGAGGCAGTCTACATAAGATTTTTTTGAGGAAATAACAATATGTGTGCCATTTTGGATTGTTTGTTGTTTTGCTGTTGTTATTGTTTTGTTCTGATAGTTGGTAGTGGTATTTCTATTTTTAAAGTCTGAATTGTGTTCCTAGTTTAAGTTCTGACTGATTCACAGTAGAAACTTCTCAGAATCAAACCTTGTATTGAATTTAACTTTAAGCATTCCCAATACTTGTACACTATCTAGTGTATTATAACTTTTTCGCAAATTTTCAGTGAAGTAGAGTAAACTAAAGATAAGTTCTGTGAGGTTAAGAAAAAATGCAAAGCAGAGGTTTCAAATTTTAAAAATCACTGAATCTGGCTAAAAATTAGAAGAGATACACAGCTAATTACTGATGAACAGAATGAAATTCAAGAGAAAAAAAATTTTTTCCTTAGAAAGAATAACAGGGTTTCTTTATGCTGACAGAGGCTGATGGGTATAATACAGTAGAGAACCACAGCTCTTGATGTATGAGAGACAAGTAAGACTTTCTAGAATGTCTTCGGTGGGTTGAAAGAGAAAATAATGGGAATAGTATTAGTAGCTGGCTACATATTTTTTTCTGTGATATTTTACAGGGTATCAGACAAAGTAAAGCAGAAGGCAGGCCCTTGTGTCTGGGGAGTCCATAGAGGGTTTATTTTGTTTGCTTTAGTTTTCTCAGCGAAGTAGGAAACACTTGCAAATGAGTATGGGGGAGATTTAATGGCTTGAGGTTAGAAGAGGAGAAATCATTTTCTAGGAGAGTGCAAAAAAAGGGTACAAAAGATGATTCTTAGAAATCACAATGTGTCTTCTTAAATTTGGTACAGTATCTTTCATTTTTCCATTAGCCCTTTTTAATTTTCACCTTGTGCTTTCTTTCCTCTTCTTACTCTCATCTTTTCTGTATTGCAATAGTCAAAGAATTATGTCTTTTTTTACACAACTTGCTGACTTTTATTTGTCATATCAGTTCTATAATATTTGTGTTTTCTTATCAGTTAATGACTATTTTTATCATTTTAAAATACTTTATTCTACTTTCTGTAGGGTTATGTTGTTGTTTAGTGTATGATTTAGATGTTTGACTCATTTATTTAGAAACTATTTTTATTGATATAACTATTAGGGCCCCAAGTTTTTTTTCTGAGAATGCATTTATTTCTTTCCAATAGGTTCTCATTATATAGTGTTTTAAGAGTAGATTCTAAATATTTAAATATTTGACTGAATATTTTAATTTCATAGTGATAGGGCTTTCTGGTTTCTTTTCTACCTTTATTAGTATTTTCATTTTTAATGTACCACGGTCAGAAATTGTTGTCTCTTCTTTGCCCCAGTTCTTGAATTACTATGTTTTTTCTCTTCTAATATGATAAGATGTGTGAACTTTTTATAGGAATTTGAAGAAAAAACTTAGGGACTAGAATTTTCAAGGTGTATTATTCAATGTATAGATGATATAGGCCTATCTTATTGAATTATGTTGCAAGTTTTTTCTAAATTGTTATTTCATCTTTGTTAACTTGGTCTAGCATAAACCAAGAAAAGCTGAATTAATTATATGGGCAATTTAATAACATTTTTTCATTGCTAATAATTATAGAGCTTTCATGTTATCTGCCAGGCCTAACACAATGTCTTTTGAGTCTTACAGTAAGTAGAACAATTAACAATCACCATTAACGATGTTAAATACAACTTTTTAAAAGAACATATCCCATATGTCTCTTGATTACTTTACGATTATTTAAATTTTAAAATAAATACTTGTATCCAAGCCAAACGATGATTGATAATAATGTTATATGAAACAGTAATATGTTCCCTGTTTTATTTTTCTTATATTTGCAGGTAACCTTATTGTTTAAAGTAGCAAATTAATAATAGTTTGAAATATTCCAAAGTATGTTTAATCCCACATGTTGTAGTTGATAATGAAGATGGAATTAACTGAAAATATCATTTATTATTTATTTCATTTACAACCTTGAAGGAGAAATGTCTCTGAATTATGCCCTCTAATTTATGCTTTTTGATAAAAACCCTTACCTGTGGGAAATTATTCCATTGTAATGAGCAGAATTTTCTCAATGAGCTTACTTAAAAGACAGCAATTGTAGAGTATCTTCATAATTTACATTAAAATAGATGTGCTTGCAAGAACTAAATGAGCTGAACTGGAAGCATTTTAATATGTATGGAGAATTTTAGTTTATAAAGTGATGACATGATTTTTAGGAAAAAAGAGTAATCATTTTCTTGAACACCGAGGGTGTTAGAATTAAAATACTGTGCCAATGACAGAACAGTTGAGTATAATGACAGTTAAGATTGTATTCCATTGATTCTCCCAAAAATCTCAATGTGGATAAATTCCACACAGTGATAGAGCTGTCACTGTTTTCATATAACTTAAGAAAGTTAATTAGCTACCAATTTACTTACATTCTTCTTTTTGTTAGATTTCTATTTCTTTATTTAATTTTATTATGTATTTATTTTTTATGTATTTTCTGTTCTCTAATGTCCTTTTTTATATTATTAATTTTATTGGTGCATTATAGGTATACAATTTAATGACATTCATCATTGGGAATTTGCACCTTTACATAATCTATCTTGGTTCTTATTTTTTTCCCCATTCCCTGCCCTCCTGTCAACCTCTCCACCCCTCCCTATTTTCAAAGACTTTGTCTCCATGTTTTTCATTTTCTAATGTCCTTTTAAATTTCTGTTGTACATGCGTGTCATATTATTTACTCTAATCCTCACCTTAAACTATGAGACAGCTGGTGCTCTCTTGCCAGTGCATTTCTGTACACAAAGACATGCCCCCTTTATGTTTTATATTCAAATACAGGCAAAAGAGTGCAGCAAATTAGTCAGTATTTTGAAACACTAATTGTAGGTTTTAAAGAGATTGCATGGCATTAGTAGAACAGTGAAATCTGAAGCAACAAAGTAAAGGCAAAGCCTGTTCCTAACACTAGGCTCCTGAACATGTTTTTCTATATACTTGAACATGTATGCATGCACATCTAAGCTTTTAATTGACTTAAGGCACAGATGGTAGAAGTTTCTCTTCTTAGACTAGGTACTGCTGCTTTGCATTATGTATTTCCCATTGATATTAATTCATGTATTTTCGAAATTTGACAAGTTGAAGTGGTAAGTAGTATCCTTTATGCACCACTATGAACCTTCAGAAGAAAAAATTTTGAATATAAGCTATATTGGAGCAAGACAGTACAACCAGTTTAGATGAACATCAGTTCAGTTTTTCTTCAGGGCATGAATTTTCTTTGCTGGGGTTGAAATGAGTTGATATGAAAAGTAATTATTAAGATACTTATCTAAAATATCTAAAATATTAGTGTATCTATCTAAAAATAAATATTAAGATCTGAAAAATAAATGTTAAGACTGGAATATATATATGTATATATATCTTCCTTTGTAGGAACTGGAGCTTGCTCTGATGTGGTGCCTCTGATTTGCATTTGGAAAGTAAAAGGAAGAAAATAGAAGAACAATTCCTTTAGGGATTTTTCTGGGAAATCTGAGCTTAATATAGAAGTGAGATAGTTTTCTTGACTATCATGGGTTCTACAATGTTAGACAAATTCTTCTTCATTTATAGGATTTTAAAAAATTTAAAAGGAAACTACAAAGTCATAACTATCTTTCATTTTAATAATATCTTTGAAAGGTAAATGCCAGCTTTAGTCAGTGTAGATTTGAAGATAAGATACAGTGATAGGTGCATTAAAAGAATTCTCATACATATCAGGCTTTATGCATAGTGAATTTTGTTTAAAGAAAAATCTATATCAGAGTCAAGTTGATATATATATGAAAGCAAATTCTTAATGTAAAATGTTACAGCAAAATACAAAACTGTTTTTTGTTGTTATTATTGTTCCTGTTAAGATTAATCTTGTCTTGGTGAAAAGTGGGCCTTGGAGGACAGAATGAGGAATGAGTCACACTGTAGACTATCTGGGTTGTACCTACTTTATCTACTACCTCATCTATATGAAGTTTTATAAGAAAATATTATTTTAGAGGTAGATGTTAGAGAAAAAGTTTTCCTTTAAAAAATTGGTGTTTCATTCTGAACACTAGAAAAATTTAGAAATCCAACATCTAAAGTAGAGTCATACACTTGTTATTGAAACTATATTTTGGTTTTACAGGACACTGTTTTAAATATATACTACTTATTACTAGTGTTTGATATATCACATACCATGTTATATCACATTGACATACTCACAAAACCCAAAACACTTACGAGGTTGATCTTACTATCTTTTTACCAGATGAGGAGTAGAGAAAATTCTGGTCATGTCCATGGTCAAATAAAACCAAGAATAAACTCAGGCAGTTTGATCTCAGATCTAATTATTTTGAAGATACTAACTACGAATTAATTTCCAAGTTTGAAACTTGGGTTATTTCACTTAGAAAATGTATATTTCTAGTTTTTCATAAAGTTTGGATAATCTGATGACTAGGTTTTGTGTTTCAATGAATCAATGAATTTCAGCTGAGAACCAATTGGTCCTTTAGAAACATTCAATAAGGCGGTCCCAGTAGTTTGTGATTGTGGAAGCTGAGATCCTGAAAGATAAATGTAATCCTGTTCTTTTTATTTTGATCACCAGGCTATTCTGAAAAACATTTGTCACTGGGTAGAAAATAATGTGTGAACAACAGAGACTGAGTAGTTCCTGTGAACTAATTATTTTATTTTCTTCTGGTACTGATATTTAATCTTCATAGCCAACTGTGTTATTCTGCATTTCTTTATAGGCACGTCAACATCTTTATTTGATAATGCTAAAATTTCCTCTTTAATTGTATAAAGCAGACATCAGATTTTAAACAGACATAAGCTTTGTAAGAAGATAGTTAAACAATCTGCCAGAAGAGTATTATCACTTGTGGATTTCAGGTATTTTGTCCTGAAATATATGAGGTTTAGGAACTGAAAAATGTATGGATGATATAGTGTCAGTGCATGTTATAAGATTATGAGCAAATGACTGGAGTTGTTTCAAGATAAGATTTGTAGTAAAATACTAATTTTTTTCTAAAATTGTAGACACTATCCATTGATAATTTCATAACTCCATGTGCCGTTAGGCAGTGGGCCCTTTTTGGATGAAGTAGGTCATGGAGTCATGACCTTGAGGACTATATCTGGCCCTTGTCCTCTTCTCACTTGGGCTTTGTTTAGCCTGCTCTGCTTCCTGGCCACCATGAATTGATCAGCTTTCCTCTAGCATGCCCTTCTGCCATGATTTTTCTGCTTTGGAGCCAGCAAACAATTGGACTGAATCTTCTGAAACAATGAGCCAAATAAAAAGCTTCTTCTCTTTCTACAAGTTATCACCTACTTTGTCCCAGTAACAAGAAAACCATCTAATGTATGTATGATAGTTTAGCCACTTCAAAATCACCTGCCTGTCTGTTGAGCTTCCCAGCTTAAGATTTATGGCATATATGTACCAATTCTGATTTACTTGTATCAGAAACATATCAATGTCCTTTAAATATGTAATATTTTATTATTTTATGAGGTTTTATTGGTTAGGTATATTTGTAATAAAAGAACTTGATTATGGGTGAATAAAACAAAAAAAAATTAGATATATACAAGAACAGTCAGAGTTTCAAAAAAGAAACCCAGGAGTTAGGTGTCAGAAAAATACAAGGGCCAAGAGAAAATCAAAGATATAACCAGGAACCATGTGACAAGTAGTAGGCTACTTGCATAGAAATGAAGCACCGGCAGTTCTTTTCTACTTTCATAGCACTCTGTTCAAACTTCTCATTTGTAGGTCTGCAAATTGGAGCAGCCTAGTTTCAGCCCCAGGACCACACCTTGGCAAGGAAGGGACTACTTTAACTGATGGTCCTAAAATATAAGATGGAAATGGAGAGTGGAGTTTTCTCTGACAGAAAGGAAATGAATACTGGCAGAGTAAACAGACAAGTGACACTGCTGCTAGAGTGGTCTATGTGTGCTATTTTGGTTCACTTATATTTGTGTAGCTTTTTCCTAGGCAAACATGAAGTCAGTATAGGTTGAACATCCCTAATCTGAAAATCTGAAGTTTGAAGTGCTCTAAAATCTGTAAGTTCTAAGCACCAATGTGATGTCACAAGTCATACAATGAAACTTGGTTTCATGCAAAATATTGTTTCAGATATCATATAAATCACCTTCAAGATCTACATTTATATGCATTTAATAGGCGGACCCAAATATATTTAGTGCCAATAATTTTGAAAAAAATTCACAAAATAACCTTATCTTCCGATAAGAGCCTTTTCCAGAACCATTTTATTCCCTAATTAAAGGAATCTGTTGAGAGGCAAGTATTTCTACACAGAAGATAATAATTAGAAATTTGATTCCTTTTGAAATTTGTAGCTTTGGCATATATAGTTAATACTTTCAAACCAATTTCATCACAGGATTTTTCCCCACCATAATCATGCTTAACCTCTTAAAGTAGCAGATTATATTTGAATAGTAAACTATGTTTGAACTGCATTAATTTTTTAAAAATTTATTAATTCTGAATAAATTCAGAAGATATACAATTTACTACTAAAACAACCATCTCTCTAAGCAAATCAAGTAAGTGCTTCTTCATATCCAGACATTCTATAGGTTTAAAATAAGAAGATTTAAATAATTTGTGACATAGTGTCATTTATCAAGAATATCCTATTTTAATAAGTGATCATAAGTATAACTATTTTGAAATAATTTGACATAGATATAATTTAATGTAAGAACCAATTCAATTTAATTTAATGTAATGTATTAAAGATTTATTAAAGAGATATTTAAAGATATATGTCTTAATTCTGTTTTAAATACAAATTTAAGTATTTAATTAAACTAAGGTAAATAAGGATGGTCCGTTAAAATTGTTTTAACTCCTCCAATTACACTACTTTGGCTTAAATTTATCTTTGATGATATTGATAGCTCAATAAATTTTCAAACAATAAATAAGAAATGTGAGCCAGAAAATGAAATTTAGGCTTCTGTTTCAGGGACAACTCCAAGAGGGGTAATCAGCACACTGAGAAGTTTTAAATAACAAAGAATAAGGCAGAAGAAGCAGGATCAGAAGATTGTAGAAGGAAGAATTGACTTCCATGTCAGACATGCTCTATTATTAAAGTAAAAATAGGAATTTAGAAAATCCTTTTTCAAGAAAACAAGGGATGATTTTGCATTGGGGAGAAGAAAATAATTTGTCTCAATAAAAGCATTGGATACAGTGCATCTACTTTCAACAACAAGAGATGAAAAGATAGATATTTCTATATACTAAAATACAGTGGAATGTTTCTTTCAAACTAATAGAATCACAAGATGTCAATATTTTTATTCATATGCAGTGTTATGTTCCAATTACTTCATAACAACTCACTGATTATCCTTCAAGGTGGTCTGCTAGTCTCCATTCAACCTAAAACCCAAAATACTTTGCTTTGGACTTGGTCAGACTGACAATAGATGCAGCTACAGCCATCTTGGCAGTAGCTGACCATTGCATGTAAGGAAAATATGCTTACTTGCTTGAAATTATTATCACTGTTTTTCTTCCTAAAGTTCTGAAATGACAGCTGGAATAAATGCCGAGCGAATGTCAGGCTGTGAGCATGCCTGCTCTGCACATCAGCCAGCTGGTTCTCAGCCTCTCACAGCTTTGCTACTTATTGGGTGGCATTAAGATTCAGGACTTAAACAAGTAAAATATAATATGTAGAAACTGTTCAAACATTTACAGCAGAATTTTCTTCAAATGAATTCAAGAGGAAGTCACTTTCCACACATCTTTCAACTCTACCCTTGCCTTTTATCTTCAATGAGATTTCCAAGGTAAAAATGCTCTAAAATTTTGAAGTTAGACCAGATGGCATTTGAGAGCCCTTATGGTTCTAAAAATATGATGCAGAGATCATGTGGAGCTTGGAGATTTTGTTTTCTTAGTATAAGAGCTGAGCACTCTGCAATGACATCCAACACCCTATATTAGTGGTGGCAAACCTATGGCACACATGTTGTTTTCCTTATAAGACAAAAGATGTTAATATATGAGTTGTTTTTTTCAAAATCAAAACCTCAGTGTACAAGTTTAATTGCAGTGTTGCACTCTGTGATAAATAAGTGGATTTTGGGTTGCAATTTTGTCTCTAAAAGGTTAACCACCCCTGCTTTATATAATCTGTCACCATCCCTTTTATGTCTAATCTTATTTCCTACAGCTTTTCCCATGTTTAAATCTTCTGTCACATCCACCACTCTTCCTGTATACTTCAAGACTAGTTCTGTCTTAATTCAAAAACTTTCTTCCCTCAGATAACTGCATACTGAGATTCAATTTCCTCTTCTGAAATTTCACGTTATTGCACAGGCCTTCCTCGACCATCCTACCTAAAAGAGAAATTAATCCATCAATCTATTTCGTTCTCTGTCTCCCTTAGAGCCATGTTTCTACCAGGCTTATTCAATTTTTAAAAAGATTTGAGCTTGTCTTCTCCTTGTGTTTGATACTAGTTTTATACCCAGGTTTTTCTACCGATCACTTACAGCTGTGTCTATCTTTATGTTATGGGAGACTTAGTCTTGGGTCAAACAAGAGCTACCTTTTCAAGGAGGCTAAGGACCCCCAAGACAGAAGTACAGAAACCTAGACCCCTTGCCTCAAGCTCATTATGGGAGTTTTTCCCTCTTCACTCACAAGCATCTTAAAATTTAATTAAAAAGAGGTTCATTAACATACACAGAGTATTACTGTCTACCAATATTAGATCTCCTTCAGTTCTGTGATGATTTAGGCCAGAAGTTAGCAAGCTATTGTCTGTCTGCAAACTCTGGCTTAGTTTGTGTCATTCACAATATAATAATACTTTTTAGATATTAAATTGTTGAAATAGATTAAGAAATACTATTTCAAGATGCATCAAAATTATGTGAAGTGCAAATTTCAGGGTTCATAAAATGGTATTGTAATTCAGTCATAACAACTCATTTATGCATTTTTTTGTGGGTACTTTCATGTTACAAAAACACGAGTGAGTAGTTGGAAAAGAGATTGTATGAGCCACACAGCCTAAAATACTTATTATGTGACCCACTGTATAATTTACTTATGCCAGACTACAACCTGAGGTTTTCCTACTATCTTTGAGTTTTTACAATACCATCATTTCGGGTGACAGTCTTTATTCCAGCAATGCTTATGACACTGTACTTTGTTGTGGCATCATTTGCCAGCCTCTTAACAAAATTTATTCTTTTCTGATGAGAACTCATCAGAGAGAGATGAAATTTCTGATGAGAAATTTACTCTCTTCTTCATTAATAGTTGATAAGTGTCTTGCTGGCACAATTTCTTACTTATCCAAAGCATCCACAACACTTTTCTAAGTACACTTGCTGTTTGACCCAAGAAAACATTTCTAGCACATGCCTTTCAAAACGAAGAAATTTTTATAACTGGAATATATGAAAACAGAGCAAAAGCTTTGTGGTATTTTTCTTCTAATATGTCTTTATTTCTTAGCAGGTCTAAGTCCTATAATCATTCATTACAAATAAACTATATTTTCTGTACACTTATCACTTATATTGCTTATATATAGCTTTTGTTTTTATTTCTTCCACAGGGATTATACCTGTGTGTGTGTGTGTGTGTGTGTGTGTGTGTGTGTAGTATAGTGTTGTTGTTTCCAACTACAAGCAATTTCATTGTCTACTTGAAGAACTTTTAGGTTAGAAATAGAATTTCAAACAATCACCAGTTATTATGCATGATATTAAAAATAAATAGCATTGCAATTTTAAGCATTGCAAGAAACTATCTCTGGTAGCAGTAAGGCTATAGTTCTAATGAGTTGAAAAGTATGAGCTTGTTTTCTATATAGGCTAATTAGCTTTATGCCTTTCTGGCTACACAGGCTTCAATTAAAGTCAAATGTTTTCCTGCTTCAGCTCTGTGTTCATAGAGAAGATTGGGCAATTCGGGGGATGAAATCAGCGAAATTAATTATTTCATAGCTTTTATTTACATTCTTGATGAAATTTTTAGTGAAAATATTTTTATTTTATTTTAATATTTATAAATGTTGTAGATTGTAGTATATAAACTCAATGGTAAAAATGAATACTTAGTCTTTATTACTAGCTAAGGCCATGATCATCAACTAAACCAAATAATTTTGGAACTATGTCGATGTTACATGTTATTGCTTTTTAAAATCTGTAAATCTATGTTAAAGGAAATTTAATAAAGAGATTTGCTCCAATTCAACCAAAAGTTTTTAATTAAATTGTGAATTAAACTTTAAATTTGTAAACATATTGAAGTCATTCATATGTAATCAACTATAATTGTTGATAATATATTCTAAATTTAGTTTATTTTTAAATGGTGAAAAATAAATTTAGCAAAATTAAATGAGAGGTGTATATGCCACTGATTTCTCTAGAATTCATATGAATAATATATTTTTGTTAATAATTGTAAGTTTCATATAATTTAGATTTCCTTGTCTAAGTTTTGTACATCCAGCTTGCAAACCGTCATACCTAAAATATAAATGTGCCTTTCATTATTCATCCTAGCATTTAATTTTTTTTATGGAACCTGAGAATAAACATTACCTTTTCATTAATCTTATGGAAAAAATTGAAAGAGTGGAAAAAAGGAGGTGAAATGACTGTATCCTATGATGTCAACAAAATATTTTTTTTTTCTTTTGTGAGACAGAGTGTGTAGTCTGGGCTGGTCTTGAACACATTATGCAGCCCAGGATGGCCTTGAACTCATGGTGATCCTCCTCCCTCTCAGTCAATCAAGTCCTGGGATTGTAGGTGTGTCTCATCACTCCCAGCCCTCAACAAAATAGTTTTATTTTCACCTGAGGCTTGAACATGATATCATCTGAGAAAATGCAATCTTATTATCCCCCATTCAACAAATAAGTAACAAGTATTCTTTATACCAAACTTGTGGCACAAGCAAAACTTCAAGAACACATACCAGACTCACCTAAAACTAATGTAGCTATTAACATGTGGCAGTCAGATATAAATATAATTAAATTACCTTAAGATGAATAAAGGAGGAAGAAGGGGACAAATGAAGGTAATTTATAGTCCTATCAAATGGACAGAGTATTCTCAGGAATAGATTCTTAGGTAAAAATTGCATTTTCATTGCCTATTGTGTATATTGAGAAATTACCTGAGTACATGTACCAGAATTCTTGTGTCACTTGGGAGATTAAGGCCATTGAACACATTTATTTCCTTCATAATGTGACCTCTCTTCATCTGCCAGATTAAGTAAAGAAGAATGTCTCAGGGAGTTAAGAAACAGAGTTTTTTAATTTCATTATCATCCGTTGACAATTTACAAATAAGTATATAACAAATCCTCTACCATCACCTATAGGAATTTAAGTACTAACACGTTCTGAATTCCATACCAAGAATTAACATATATGCTCTCATTCATATCCTTTATATTCATTTTTAAAAATCACCTTAGATTCTTCTTGATTCATTGATAAAGCCAAAGAGTCTACCTTTAGCTGGAATTGATGACCACTATCTCCATAAATTCTATGGTGTACAAAGTTTGTTTGCAAAACATAATATTGTCATAGAATATTATCTGAAAAACATTCAAACTCTCCATTCCTTCAGATTCTGTATCCCAATATTATTCCTGATCCAAACAAGGTGATCTCTTTCTTCTCTTCCCAGCCTCAGAGTATCAACGTGCATCAAGGTTCATCCTTTCCTCTTTCTATATCTGCTCTGAGGGTGAGCTCTTTGACTCAGGACATTCAATATAATTCATAATGTGACAAATTCCAAACTTTTTATTCTTCCTCAAAGAAGAATTGCATCAGTAACTCCATTTTGACATAGAGGAGAAATCTCTAAATTACCAGCTCTATAACTTGAACATCTGATTCCTACCAACTTCCCAAAAATTGCTCACCCAAATCTTTTACATATCTTTGTAGTAGTATCCAATCTTTCAGTTGCTTAGGCCAAAATTTTCAAATCATTTCAGTTTTGATTTTCTTTCACAAAATATCTAAACCAGGACTTCATATCTTTAGTTCAGTTTTTAATATATAGAATGTATGCACGCAAGTATAAGATAGATAAGAAGATGATGGATAGATAATTACTTTTCTCTTTATTTTCTTACTTTATTTTTTATTTTTTTATTTTTTATTTTTGGTACCAGGAATCAAACTCAGGACCTTGTGCTTGCAGCGCAGGTGCTGGAACCACTGAGCTAAATTCCCAGCCCCTATTTTCTTACTTTCAATCATACTTGGTCACCTGGCATGTCTTCAGAAGTCTTCCTAGAATAATTTTTCCCAGAGATCTGCATGGATCAGTCCCTTGCTTTATTTTGATCTTTGTTCAAAATATCACCTTATAGATTCTTATCCTCACCATCCTCTGTAAAATGGAATCTTCCATCCTTGAGTTTTTCATCAATAGTACTTATTGTAGTCAAATTATTTAACATTGTTCACCCTTCTCTAAAATAAAAGCTTCATGAGATTCAGGGACTTTGTTTTATTATCTGTTTTCTTAGTGGCTGGAACAGTCACAAATGCATAGTAATCATGTAGTTATTAAATTTTGATAAATTAATGTGTCAAGCTAGACTGACATTCAACAGCAAGGAACATTATGACAATGATATGAGAAATATGATATAGACAAGCCTATGAGACACTGCTAACACATTGGGATTTCCAGAACTTGTTACAAGTGACTAAAATCAGTTACTGTAGGGCTGGGGATTTAGCTCAGTGATTCCGCTGCCTGCCTCGCAAGCTCAAGGTCTCGAGTTCGATCCCCTGTACCAAAAAATAAAAAAATAAAATAAAATAAAATCAGTTACTGTCTCATAATAGAAATTAGTGTTTCTGAGTCAAGAAAATGTTATCTCTATTTGAAATTTCATTGTGATAACTTCAGATTCTAGAAGGTATTAAAGAGTTATATCAATGGTGTTACAGCATTTTTTCTACACAGAAACAATATTGTTGGCAATGTTTTCTTTGAAGTATATCAATAAAAACATTAAGCATTTTGCATCAAACTGGGGAGCACTCTCATCCAGCAGAGCAGTAAAAGTTGCCTGCCTGTTTCCCAGCTCTGCTACTTTTAGTGATGTAGTCTTGGGAGAGTCTCTTAACTTCCTCGGATGTTAATTTTCTCATTTGTCAAATAGCAATTTATGTAGAACCAGCCTCATAAGTTTACTGTGAACATTAGTAAATCAATGGACTTTAAGGTCCTTGCCAGCCCTTGAAGAAGCTGTGCTATTACTATTTATGCTATCTTCTAATACATTTATACTAAAATGTTCATTATAAAAATAATTTTTAAAATGTTAATTATGCTCACCTATACACCGGTAAAAAATTAGGGTTAATATTAATTCTGTTACGGGCAAAAACAACAAGAAAATGAGAGAGTTGATCATGACATTTCAGACAATGAAAAGGAGGTTCCAGCCCTTGCCTTTAGAACAATGAACTTAAGATAAAAGCACACTTTACTTATTCAGCAGATCTCCAACTTCACCATTACTTCCTTTGGAGGTTTGTCTGAAACTATCAGAACATTGAAGCAAGACTTATGAACTGACAGATTGGCAACTCCACGATCCATACCAGAGGAAGCAGAGTTAGAAGAGTAATAGCCCTGTGTGTGTGAGTGTGTGTGTGTGTGTGTGTGTATGTGTGGTGGTGTCAAAAAGAACAATGATGTCCCAAAACAAAACAAAACCTTTGTGTTATGGTTAAACCAGAGTGAAGGGGGTGAGTCACCCAGTAAGCCACCTGTTAAATCGCCATGTTTCTAATGGTACCTGCCTTTGGAAAGTATTTGAGAGTGGGTTGTTCATTAGTCATAACTGAAAACAAGGGGTATTGAAGTACAAGACATGAAGTTTCTCTAACTGGTACTTATTACTAACTCCCACTCTAAGTTTCTGAGTCTATTTAGGAGTTTAGGCTGCCTTGCTTTTTTGTGTACACTCCTCTAAACCAAAATTAAACTCAGTTAAAAAGATACTTAGAATTAAAGGATTTTGCATTTTTATCCTGTACAGAAACAAAATTAATAGCAAAGTTTTCTGAGATCACTCAGTAGAAACTATTAGCATTTATGTCAAACTACTTTTATAACCTTATCACATTATAATTTATATTAATTTCTCCAAGATTATTTGCAGTTTTTGTTAAATATTAAAAATTAAAATAAGGCTCCTATTAGATGATACTAAGATTTTGCTTTTTTCATCCATGTGCTGTTCATTAAATTGATGTGTTCTTTGTAATTGGTGATTTATCATACTAAGCATATTCATATAACTTAATAGGTAACAATTTTGAAATTAATATTTGAAATATAATATATTCAAAAGTATACAATTTACAAGAATGACTTCCTAAAATGTCCTGATAGAGCTCCACACTTTTGGAAGATATCATTTATTTCATGCAATTACTAATTTTAAAGCATTTATTCTTTTATTTATAAGAAATACAGGAAATGGCTACTTCAATAATTATTGTACATTTTTCTTTTGTTTGAGTTGGAGGTTTCCAACATGATGTTAATAAGGGAGTATATAAGCTTGAGAAGATTTGAAATTACTCATTCTAATTTAAAAATAAGAGTCACTTCCAAAAGAGAAGCTTCAGTATGGAGATGAACATATTAAATACTGTGGCTTTTAACAGAGTCAAACTATCTTTAAAGAGAAAATGCCTCATTTTTTCAGAAGAAAAAATATGTAGAGCCAAAAATATCTGAGTTATAAAGAGTAGAACTTCCTACAAGATATAAAAATGTTATTACAAAAACATTAAAAGAATATTGAAGTAAAATGAAAAAAATCATAAAAGATAATAGAAAATCTAGAAATCATATTATAAAAATATAATATATATTAATATATACAGGGCTTTATAATACATGAAAAATTGGCACTTAATTTCTGTGGGAAAAGACAGGATTATTGTTTATGTGCATATGTATTTATGATAATCAACTTTGAAAGGAAAAATTTTATCTAAGGTTTTCATAACAATTAGCTGTATTTTTGCCCAAGATTTCAATTCTAAATAGCAAAACTTTAATAGTGCTTGAAGAAATTTCAAATTGATATATGTATCTATACCTGCATCTATTATATATACGCCATTTATATTTCATTGTAATTATTACATATTGATTAAACAAAATTAGAAGCAGATTGATTGAACTGTTTTAAACTTTAAAATTCATAATTGCAATATATGAATAAGTCTTATAAATCAATGACGGTTACAAAAACAAACCTTCTAATAGGTAAATTGGAAAAGGCCATAAGGTCTTATTAATACAATGATGTTTCTTCATTTTTTAATTTAAAATATTGATAATTTCAATGTTACCAAAACCACAGTCACCGTTATATAGTATTGGTATATCGCTTCTCGGCCTTTTGGCTAAGATCAAGTGTATATAGTATTGGTATAAATAGAAACTGGTAAAATATTATTTGAAGGACAATGTGGTAATTTGATCTACAATTTAAAGTGTGTGTTTTTTCCCTTTCAATTTCACTTATAGAAATTTATCTTCAGGAAATAATCAGGCAAGTAATAAAATATGTACAAGGATAAATCAACTATTGTGTATCATAGGAATAAAAAAGTGTCACTAATCTTAGTTTCCAAAAGTAGCAAATTTGATTTTTAAGAATCTAGTACATTTGAATGGTGGAACCACCTATAGCCTTTAAAAACAATTGCTTCAGAGATATAATTACAAGCTCTGAAAACTCTCTTAATAGATTTTTACTAGAAAATAAAACTGGCTACCAAACAGCCAAAGAAGATATTAATTCATCAAATATATTTTGCATAGTTAAACCTGTGTGTATATGTGTGATACGTATGCAGGTATGTGTGTAAATACATAGTAGCAATAGCTAATGATAACTTGTTAATGGCAGTGAATGAGCCAACTAAAATTTCCATTTTCAAGAAACATGTTTCCCACCAAGGAAATTTCAATAACAAAGAAGGAACTGCAAGAATTGATAAGTTCAAATTTTATAGTGGATCTAATATACAAAGAAAGAAATAATTCCTGTATTATAGAAAAAAGGTGAACAGTAAAATGGAAATTCTAGATGATGTCTTTGAACTGAGTTATAGATGAAAAGAAAAATTATGATATGTCTGAAAAACAGCTTTGCAGAAAGAGGGCACAAAAGGGACAAGAATCCTGAGACCAGAATAGCTTTGCAGATTCAGAGCAAAAGAAGCCCTGTGTATAAGAGAAACCTGACTCATGAGAAAGGTGAGAGAGTCCGAGACACTGGTAGTCTGATAGCCCTGGTGGGTCATGAGTTTACAAAATAAAATACCAGAGGAATTTTACTCTTACTACAACATGTGATGGAAATGGGACTTCATTTTATATTTCCAAAGAAAGAAAGAAAGAAGGAAAGAAGAAAAGGAGGAAAGGAGGGAGGGAGGAAGGGAGGGAGAGAGACAGCAAAAGGAAAGAAAGACATTTTATCTTTAAAATCTCCCTGCCTTGAAAAAATAAAATTTCAGATAGACTTCCTAGTAGCCTTCCTGAAACAACACTCTTTTTTGCCTTCCTCCGCCGTTTAATTTAACAGGGATTTGAGTTCACTGAATCACAACTAATTGTAAAGCTTTCAAAATTAGCAGAAATCTTCCATTAAGGGCCCAGTGATTATGTTTATTAGTATTTGTGGCCTGATTTGTTATTCAGTAAAGAATACTATTACAGTGTAATCTCATGCATTTTAACAGCTGTGTTATTCCCAAGCATCTGAAGAAGGCTGTAAACTCCTCTCTCACATTAACAGAGATTCCCTGCACAGTAGATTGTAACAATCAATTTTATTTTAAAGGATTTCACAGAAATTTGTGTAACTATATAATTAGTTTAATGTTCTTGCATGCCACTGTTGCTTCTTATTAACTCAGCTAAATAAATTTTAGTTTTAATATATTACAAGTAATGATTTGGTCAAAATAACAAAACTTTTCATGTGGTTCATTGTGGTACAAGTAAATTATAACTGCATTTTTTAATGTTACAGCAACTGATGAATAGGTCTCAAAATTTTTACTTCAGTTTGTACAAATGGATGTTTTGCATTTTAAGCCACATTCAGTTTAATTTTAAATAACATTACCATCGTATGTATTTTAATATTTCTAGAAAATAAAAAGATAAATGCAATGAATATAATTATTATACCTTCTACCTGGTTTTTATTTTGATTTTGTCTTTAGCTTTACCATTTACACAAGAACTATTAGAAACAATAAATTCAATGAAGAGTATTAGACAATGAAGCTTTGTGTACTAATATATGGTAGTGCAAAATGTATATAATTTAAATATATCTAGAAATCATTTTTAAAATTGAACAAATAGGTGAAATTTGCCTTACTAACATATTTTATGTAAATCAATATCAAAATGTAATTTCCACCTCAGGCAATAGCCTCTTAGAAGTACTCAGTAGCCATCTGAGGCTAGGACCTCTCAAATTGGGCAGTGTAACTTTAGACTGATCTATGACTGAAAGAGTCGCTCTTGGCTATAGTTTCTACAAAGGAGGAACTATTTTTTCAATTAGCAAAAGTGGTTAACAAATTAGAAAGAAGTCAGCGGGATGATTAACCAGTTTTGTATCATGATGAAATAAGCAACCACGCCATCTTGTTTGCTCTGGGGTTTTGGCAGTATACTTTTCTGTAGGGAGCTTTGGCTGTGTGTGGAAAAATTGTTCTGTGCATTAAGAATCTATAATAATAATTCATTCATGTTCCCAGCCCCTTAGATGAACTGCTTCTCATTCCATATTCCATATGATATCCAATTTTTCTTTCAAGCCTATTATTGTACAAATCTGAGAAAAAATCCTTCTGTGTAAAATGTGCTTTTGTGTTTGTATTTGCTACTCAAACTCTGCCTGTCTTCAAACCCTGGCCCAAGTAGCATGTCTTCTATAAACTCACCCCTCAGAATCTACAAGACAATATTAGTTGGCCTCACAATAGTAAAGCTTTCGCAATGTTGTGTTATGTCTTTTCCATAGCCTTTGTTGTGGCATTATATTGCTTTGGACTTCACGTGGTTATCTCCCTTTCCACCCCTCCAAATGGACTATGGATACTCTGTGACAAGACTGTGTATTTTACTCATTTTTTCCATCATGACAACAGGTAGATGGCAAACATTACACAAGGTCATAATAAATATATGTAAATTAATTTTTATATCCTAAAATGTAGTGTGCTTTGGTTTCTTTTTAGACAACTTAAAGGAAAAATTGAGGATTGTGATAATTAAAAATTTACAAAATGCAAGAAGTTTGTATGTGTAAAAGTGAATGCAATTTTATTTTGCCTCTTGGTATAATTTTCTGTTGTCCATTATTTCAGCTGATCTCATTGCTGCTCACTTTTGAGAGGCCATGGATATTCAAGTTACTCTCATCAGAGATCCAATTGCTATCATTAACTTTTATTGAATATTTGACAGTGATATTTCTCAGTAAGAAATCAGTTTATATATTCTTTTAATGTCATTTTGTGTATTCATAACTTAGCTATGAAAAATAATATAACTTTTTATGAGTAATGATTTTTATTTTTACTCAACCCTTCCCATAAGAACAAGCAGCGATATGGTCATAGAATAGGTACTACAAGGCCAGGGATTTAGCTCAGTGGCACCATGCCTGCCTTGCAAGCACAAGGTCCTGAGCTTGATCCCCGGTACCAAAAGAAAAAAAAAAGAATAGGTAGTACATTCAGTAAATGTCTGTTGGCAAACCCATAGTATTTCTACATAACATGCATAACAATTATGTGTAATATTGAAAATTTAGTGAACAGTAATAAAAACATTTTATAATGTATAATTAATATATTCCACTTAATTATTTACAAAAGGTCATTAAAATTTATTGAATGTTTAAATTAAAAAATTATTGCAGGAGCTGAATGTAGTGGCCCATGCCTGTAATCTCAACACTCAGGAGGCTGAGCCAGAAGGATTGCTGTGAGTTCAAGACAGCCTTGGGTACATAGTGAGTTCAAGGCCAGCCTGCACTATGAAGTAAGACCTTGTCTCAAAAAATGAACAAAAATATAGTTATTGTAGTACACAGTCTCATTGCCAAGAATAATAGGATAAGTGTGTTCAAAGTGGAGTATTTTATTTTAAGTGGATTAATGGCAATGTGTCATTTACTGTAATAATTTTTATTTAAATATTCACAATATTACCATATTTGTTAACATTCCTCATGGGTCAAACACCTATTGCATTTCTGTCAAATAAAAATATTGTTATGTCCTCATCTACTCTATTCAGTGGATCTGGTACTGTGCAACTTCTCACTCTTCCCCAATGTCAAGATGACCATGAAAAGTAAATTTTCTGAATTGATTCAGAGTATCAACACAGCGACCAGACCACAACCAAAGACCCTCACAAAAGAGGAATTTTAGGAGCTTCCAGAAAGTGGAAGAACAATGGAATAAGTGCGTTTAAATAAACAGGGAGTATTTGATAGATGACAATGTATCTTTACCTATTGTTTTTAAATTTACACATTCAATGTAATTTTAATCTTTTGCTTATTTTTAATGTTTATTAGCACATTTGCTGACATAAAGATTGTGGCCTACATGTCCTTCAATGCATTTTTCAATCAAATTTTGTAATTGTGTGTTTTGTGTGTCTTTCATTATTGTGTGTGTGCACACATATAGGTAATTTGATTTTGCTTCTATAGTAGGATCTGCATATGATGGTATTCTTTCACCACACTGAGTGCTACAAAGTCTAGGGAAGGTATCAGATACTAAATGTACATTAGTGAACATGAAAGATAAGACCCTACCTTGCCCCTGTATATTTTGTGGTATAATAAGAAATATAGGCAACAAACAAACAAAAAAGAATAACAAATAGCTATAAATTAATGTTCTTAATTCTATGAAGAAACAAATAGGTGAGGGCCAACCGTAACCCTACACATAACCATAACCCTAACCCTAACTCCTAAACTTACCCCTAAACCTAACCCTACCTCTAACAAGGCAAACCAACACAGATGAAGTGAACAGAGCCTCTATGAGCAGATGACCCTTAGGCTGAACTCTGAAAGACTAGGAACTGCTTTGTGAAGGAGGAAGAGGATTCTGAGAAGAAGGAATGTCATGTGTAAGACAGAATTTGATGCATGGAACTAAAAATACCCAGTGCATCACTGACGCAGTGAAGCAGTAGTAATGGCTGAAATGAAGGTGTTGGTACTAAAAGGTATAATAGATAATGTGAAATAGAAAGAAAAGGGGCAAAGAGGAAGGGAAAGGGGGAGGGGGAGGGGAAAGGAAAGAAGGGAATGGAATTAATATGAGAAAATGAAAAAATGGAAACAAAGCCTTTGTAAATAGGGAGGGAGGGAGGGGTTGAAGGGAGGGCAGGGGAATGAGGAAAAAATAAGAACCAAGATAGATTATGTAAAGGTGCAAATTTCCAATGATGACTGTCATTATACTGTATACCTAAAATGTACCAATAAAATTTATTTTAAAATGCACAAGAGCATGCTGGGATTGGTAGGACATAATAAGGAATTAGAGTTTTATTTAAAAGATATTGGTTAATGAGGGAAATGGTTTATGTTTGACAGGTTTGCAGAAGCAATTGATGAGGGGAAAAAGAAAGCAAATGGCTTAATAGCAAGGAGCATATTTTAGGAGTTTATTTGCTATAGATAGTGAGTTGGACCAGGGTGTAGCAGTGACATTGTAGAGAAGTGGCCATATTTTGAGTGGATTTGAGGAAGATTTATTGAGGGATAGGATGTAGGGATTGAGGAAGGGCAAAAAGTCAAGGATGACTAGCAGGTTTTCTGCTTTTGCGTCTTGGCAAATGTTAGAATTTTTTTAAATACAGGTAAGATTAAGAGATAACATTGTGGGTAGTAAAAGGAAAATTAATTTTAAATTTACAAAGTCTAAGGTGTCTGAGAGATGCCCAATGAAATGTTAGATGATCATATTGTTATAGAAATCTGGTGATCAGAGGAGACATTTAAAAAAGTACTAATAAAAAATAAAAACTGATAAAAGGGGAAATCTGAAACTCAGTTACTTCCAACAGACCTTAAAGTTATGGACCTAGATGAAAAGCCCAGAGAAAAAGGATAAGGAAAGATGAGACGGGGTCTGTGGCTTGAACAATGGGGAACAAATTGTCCTAATCCGCTGGGGCTGCCATAACAACTGTCTGAGTGGCTTATAACAGATGCTTATTTCTAGTAGTTCTGGAGAATTGGAAGTTTGCTATCAAGGGGGTGGAAGATTCGTCTTTTGGCAACAACTTGCTTTCTAGCTTATAGACAACATATTTTTGCTGGATACTGACATGGCAGATAAAAGCAATTCTGGTCTTACATGGGCACTAAACATCTCCTAGTTGTTCCACCCTCATGACCTCATCTGACCTCAATTACCTGCCAAAGGCCCTACATTCTAATACTATGATATTTGCATTTTGGACCTCAACCTATGATTGCTCTGGAGAAACAAGCACCTTGTTTGTAACAACTGCATTTACAGAGTTCCCTGAGGAGGAGAAATCAAACACACAAAACTCAGAGAGTTTTTATTATTGAAGCTTCCCCTCACTAAAATTTTTGGTGGCTTTTGATGGCCCTTAGAATAAACCCAAAATTCTTAGTATGATCATAAATCCGAAGATATTGAAAAAGAATGTATGGAACAACTCCAGGAAATGTTAGTGACATCTAATAAAATGGACTTAAGTAATTTGATGATATTCACAGTTTGGTTTCCCTGAAATGTTGGGATTTGGAACCAGATTGTAGTACACTGGGTAATACAGTGGGCGGCCTCCTGGGACAGCATTGAAACTTTTGGCTGCCAATTGTAACAGTGAAACTGTAATAGCTGGGGAAAGAAAAGGAGCCAAGGAAAGCTCTATTTAGGCCAAGAAATGCTTCAGCACATGTGTAGATTGAAGGTGTGTGTGTCTGCAGATCTATACGAAGCTTGCCAAGACTGAGCTAGAATTTGGCTGTAGATAAGAGCAGCCCCAGTGCCATGGGTGGCAGAAATGTTCTCAGAAAGAGAAGTTATGCCCTGGATGTTTGTAAACTGCCCTATTTTTCTTACCCTTATCCAACACCCAGCCAGATAGGAAATGCCTGTGTACATCCCATATTTTTCCTTACTTTTCCACTTACACAGTCTGCACTTATTTCTCTCTTTATTGCCTTCCCATAAAATATAGTTCCCACTTACGAGGTTTTTTTAGTTCAGGGTTTAGCCAAAGAATGGTGCTAGGACTGATGAAATGAACCATAATAGGCCCTCTCTTGTTTTAATGGAGAACTGTGTTACTATTTTTACAATACACTGAAAGAGAAAATGGTAGACTATTAGGCAGGGACTGATTTTACTTCTCTATTGAGCCCTGACTATGTTTCATAAACTATTCTGAGTATGTTTTTGAAATATGTCATGAAAATTTCACAACAACTCATTTAGTCAGTTTTATTTTAATCTTCATTTTTCTACAGATAGAGAAATAAAGTTAAGAAACTTAATTAAGATCACGCATTTACAATGGTTCAGAGCAAGATTTTAATTCCAAGTAGTATGATACAAACTCCAAGCTCTAACCCCCAAATTCTGCTGCTTCAAGAATCAGAAAATAGTGTGGATGGATGTGCTGAAAGTTCCAGCAACATGTGGCACTTTCTAGATTTTGAAGGCTTGGATCCATTTGACCCCAGCCTTAACATAAAGTCAGTGGGGATTTACCTAATACCTACAACCAACGGTAACAGCAGCAACTACAGAAGTCTTTCTCAAATTGATGACGTTTATTGGATGGTGACTAAATGCCAGTCACTCTGCATTGCAAGTTTCCTTATAATTCATTTAATTTTCTCAACACCCCTGTGCACCTCCCAGATGAGGGAAATACTGTAAACAAGGCTGAGTAACCCACCACTCAGCCTGTATGTGCTACAGGATGCAATTGTATTAGAGATCCCAAGATGTCACTCACAGTATCATGTACACTTTTATTTCCTCCAAATTGTCATGAAGCTCAATTACTTCTCCATATTGTCTCTACTTTATCTTCCAAACCTTTTTGTCCTACTTTTTGAACAAGTTGTCAGCAACATTTTATTCATTTTTACATTATACAAAAGAAGTCCAAATGCTGAATGTTTGCACTGAAGTTTATTTCTGCACAATTTTAATTCATTCGATTTTTATATCCAGTTAATTCATTTACATTCCAGGATTTTTTTTCCATCTCTATTACTTTTATTGTCAATTGTATTCTTGAATATTTCTGTGGTAATTTTTGTTTATCATTTTGCTTTTTGTATCATTCTGTATACTCAGACATAGTGAACAATTTCAGAAGAACAACTACAATCTTTTATAAAATGCCATAAAATTGTTTTGAAATCCATGTCCTAGAGCCCAATGCTTTGGAGTTTGCTCAAAACAACCACAATAACCATCACCTTATCTGGAGAGAGGGTTTTTAGATTCTATGGTTTTCTTCTTACAATTCATCATTTCATTTTCTGCATGCTTTGACAAATTTGATATTTGGCCAAAGAAAATATCTTTAAAAAGCATGAGAATAAGAATTTTATGTTTTATGAATTTTCAGTTTGAAAGATTAAAAACCTACACTTAATGAAACTTTGTTTTTCAGTAATAATTATAATTTGAAAAGACTGTCATTTATATATCTGGTGTCATTTTTGTTTTTATAATCAGATAAGGTTAGCTTTGTTTTGTGAATGGTTTAATTTGTTTTGTGAATGCTTTAGTTCTTTCTAAGATTAACCTCAGAAACCCAAGTCATTGTGTGTGGCAAGGCCGGGATTATGATAAGCAGAAAAAACTAAACAAAACAAACAAAAAGCCCTGTTTTTCATCAAGCCCTTACTAAGGGATGAGTGAATCCACACTGCCAATGACAGCGATACCAGACTATGTCATTGCTTCCCTACAGGTCAGTTTCCTCATAACTAATAATAGCACTGTCTATTTTATGGGCTATAATGAAGAATAAATAATTAATAAGTGTACAAATAGTGTAGAGTTATAAGGACTAAATTTGTTAATACAGGCTTAAAACAGTAGCTGGCATTTACTATACCCAAATGCAAATATGTTTTATTTTCATTTGCAAATATTAGCAAATCATCTGGTGTTTATCCTTACTGCCTAAGCTCTTGTGTGAAACAAGTTTCTTAAGTAGAAGTTCAGTCACCATTTTATTGTCTTTATCAGAATTCATAAAATTGGATGGACAAAGCATTATTCTTTTGTAAGATAGTATAAAAATAAAACTTATAAAAAGAAAGAAAAAACTTTTTTTGACTCATACAAGAAAGAACTCATGAAGTCTAGCTAGGGTGAAAATGATGAGATCTGTAACATATTCATCCTCCTACCCTTTCTAAGCACACCAAATTGCCATAATTTATAGGACTATTTTCACAACGAATGGGATGGCTAAATGTTAACAACATTATTTCCCCATTTTATTCTTTAGTAACTGTCCCCTCCCTAAATACAGGCTGCTAGGATACTCATATCTTGTTCATCATACAAAAGCAAACCTCTTTTGCTATAAATGCAGATTTTCATCCACAGTACTACTGATTCAGACTTTTTTTTTTATTGTTGTCCACATGTTTATCAGCTTCCTAGGTTACTCTTAGGGCAAATACATTAAAAATCACTTAAAAAGTAAAATTAGAAAGCTTGAGTAATTGATTGTCTTAGTCATTTTCCTACTCACTGGGACAAAATAACTGAAACCCACAACTTAAAGAAGAACAGGTTTATTTTGGTTCACATTTTTAGTCCATAATTGACTGGCTCCAAGACAAGAAGGCATTGGGGAAGGACCTGGGTAGAAGAAGGCTGCCCTTGTTGTGGCAGTCATGAAGTAGAATGTGAAGGGGGGAACTGGGAAGGGAGATATAGAGCCCTCCAGGTCACACCCTTCCTCAGTGACCCACCTCTTTTGACCAGATCAAAGTCCTAACAGCAAGTCAGTTTAGCATCCTCATAACCCATCCACTCACCTTTCAAAGGCCCTGCCTATAGCACATGAGCCTTATACATATGACCTATACCACTGACTAAATTTGATGCGAAATAAATCATTCAGGAGTTTTCCAAAGTCTTGTCTATATGAAAAATAGTCATATTATTAATTGAGGAATGAGAGAGAGGGTTAAGAAGAAAAGATGAAGACATTCAGCTTGCATACATTATATTTTAAATGTCTCAGTGATAATAAACACTTGAACAGGTAAAGATTTAGAAATCATCAGTGTATATTATTCCTAGAGTTAATGACTTTCAAGGATGAGATAAACTTAACACAATAATTCCCAGCTTTTTGGCACCACGGGCTGGTTTCATAGAAGACAATATTTCCATAGATGAAGGTGGGAAGAGGGATGGTTTTGAGATGATTCAAGGTCATTGTACTTATTGGGCAATATATTTCTATCATTATTGCATCTAATAATAAATGCAGCCACTTGTCTGCTGACTTGACACAATTGTCATTTTCCCTTGGAGTGCAGGACTGAGTTTATTGAGCAGGTTGATAGTCACACAAGAAATCAAGTTTCGAGTCCCATTCTGTGTCACTGAAATATGGAGAAGCACAGTGTTAACTGTTCTTGTAAAAGAAATATGTGGAGCAGCTCTCACAACTAAAAAGCTCTAGCTAATGTTTTACACCTTTAGAAAATTATGTCATTTCTGTGTACAAGTCAGTGTGCTATACATCCACCACCTCACAGAGTTGTGTGACTAGACATACATTAAAGGCATGGTGGCTAATTTTAATCACATCCTGAAAAACATTGTCAAATTCAGGTGATATATTTTGGTGAGCCAGCATTGCTCTACAGATGACTCAGTGTATAGACTCATATTCAAAAGCTACCTCTTTGACCCAAGTAGTGAAACCAAAAAGCCACTCTGTCAGTCCATATATCAAGATATAATATCGCTGTAGCTTTTCTGGTCTGTAATTGTTCAAAGATGTGGATAGTTCTGTAGCTGTTGTGGTGGTTGGCGACAAAAGTGGACTTAACATATCTGCAGGCACATCTTCTTGAAATACATATCATACAGGATGGGGAAAATAATCAAGATATGTACAGACACAAATTCCCTATGATGAATATAATCAATATGTATGACACATACTAGTAAAAATATGAAGTTAAAAAAAGAAAAATATGTCTCGCAAAAGCAAACATTGTTGCCTGTTCCTAACACTGGTACACTCATTCACCTGGGCTGCATTCCACTATGACTCATTCTCTGCTATTTCATCAATTCATCTAGTTATGGTGCTAGCCAAAGAAGAGCACATGTCAACTTTTGGACTCTCCTCAGATCTCATGACATATTTCATTAGCAGCAGCAGGATCAACTCTTTACCAATAGTAAAGTGCTTCTTAGCTTTAGTGGTGTAGTTAGCCACTGAGAATGATGTGCTCAGTGCAGACACATTTGATGAAATGGTGGCCTTCAATAATTGCTTCTTTTTTTTATGTTCACATTAAAAAAAAAAACTACAAAGGCTTGTCTTTTAATGCAAGATGCTTGGTGTCCATGTGGAAAAGCAGCTTTGAAAGTTTCATGGCTTCATTGGATAGCTGATCACCACATATTATACAAAGCAGGCTTGGAGGATATAAATCACCTATTGCAATGAACCTGAAATTTAAGTAGGATTCTTGATATTGTTGGCTTTCTTTTGTTGGCAGTATTAAAGTCTTCTGCTGTCACATTATTGAGTCTTTGCCCCTTTCAAAGAAGTTGTTTTTCACTCATTAGATTTTTACTCAATTTAACTAGGTTTAGCTTCTGGTCTTACCGGAATTGTGACTGAGAGAAGGGTGCAGTGCATGAAAGAGATGCAGATGAAAATGTTAAACCAAATAATGGTCAGGCCATGCACCAATTAAAATAAATGTTGAATTCTGACTTAAAGCCTGTCATGAGATGCAGCTTAATTTTTCACTTGCCATTCACTGACAGCATTTTGATATGAGTCTGCAAGCAATTGATTTATTATGGTCTCTCTTCAATCAAAAGTCTCTGCTAATGTTGATCTACATTTGTAGCCAGTCCCCAATGCTAACATCACTTCCTCAGCTCCACCTCACATCATGTGGTGTTAAATTCTTGTAACCTAGATCCCTCACATTTACAGCTCAGAGTAGGATTTGTGTTCCTACGAGAATCTGATGGTTCACTGATCTAACAGGAAGTGTAGCACAGTAGGTAATGACAGCAATAGGGAGTGTCTATAAATACAACTGAAGTTTAGCTTGCTCACCCAATGCTGAAGTACTGCAGCCTCATTCCTAACAGGCCATGGATCTATATTGGTCTATAGGCCAGTGTTTGGGGACATTGTCCAGAGGATCACTTAGAAAAAAGGCAGATTTTTTCAAGGATGTAACTCCAAGGAGCAGCAACATTTCAGGGGAGATCAGGTGAAGAAGCAACCATGACAAAGTCTGAAACCAAATGTTCATAGATAGAAGAAAACCCATGATGTTCTTGGAAGATAAGCTTCAAGAGTAATATTTTAAGGCAAACAATTTTGACCATGTTGTAGTATTAAAATCCAATAAGAATTTTAACCAGCAATATATTGAGGTTATTGTGTCATTGGCAAGAAAAGATTTGATAGAATGGTGGAAGAAGAAATAGATTAAGCATTGAAGGAAAAGTAAGAATATGCAGAAAGCAAAATGTACAAGGTATAATCAAAATATATGGGGAATATTTAAATTTAAAAAAGAGTTATTACAGTAAAAGATAATTAATTATTAATTCCCCTCAAAATATTCCAACTTGGTTCAAACACTCTTATCCTGACTTTCTTGCCGCTTTCTGAAGCAATTCTGGAGGTCTTCTTTAGTGACTGTCTTTATGAGGTTTGATTAAAAAAATGTATGGTGAATGCTTCTACTGAGTGCCATCCCACAGCAAGGCAGGCTTGTAAAATCCTTACAGTGTGTCCTTATCTATCTTATTCACCAGATATGTTACTGTGGGACTTCTGACTCTTCCCCAAAGTCAAAATGAGCATGAAAGGTACATATTTTAGTTGATTCAGGACATCAAGGCATTCATGACAGCACAGGTAAAGAACACATACAAAAATACTCAAGTCACAACTATCCTTCATATCTCTTTTCTTAGAAACAAAACTTTTCAATCTCAGGCCTACTTAAATCAGCAGCTCTTAGTCTTGGAATCTGTATTTTTACCCATCTTCGTGTTTTCTTTTGGAATAGTGATATACGTGATAACTTTCATAGAACTATATTCATGTGGCCTTAAAAATATCACTCCACAAATGTATCTGAATGGAATGATTCTTATCAATTTGGTTAAAGTATTCTTGTATTTAGATCCCAAACACCATACCTAACTTGTTTTTTTTTTAAACTAATGTTAGATATCCTTTAATTGATTATTCTAGTCTGATCTGAACTAAAGAGTAGACACACTGAAGCATTCATGAATTGGCTGAGCTGCCTGTCTTACACAGATTTTGGTCAATCCAGGTCCTGGAAATAGAGCACTGAAGGGAGCTAATCATGGCCTGGAGGGAGAGAAGGTGATCACAAACACAGGAGACATGTGACAGTATTTATACCATTCAGAAGTTTTTCTACTGACTGATTTTCAGTTTTTCTAGGAATAACCATGCT
Organism: Heterocephalus glaber; assembly: GCF_000247695.1. The sequence goes on along the minus strand of NW_004624837.1, from coordinate 1,047,482 downwards.
GTTTTGTCAATATCTGAGCTAATGATATTACTAAAAATGTGAATTGGCCTCTGAACAATTCAAATTTAAAATCTAACAGCTTGGGTTTTTTTAGCTGAAATGTGCTATCATACTCTTCCTTAGTTAAAATTACAACTTATTTAGTTTCCCTGGCTTTTTATTTACTTTCCTTCTCCAAACTAATTGCACATATCTCTCCAGTCTGACCTGAGAGTTGTTACAAGGAAAAACAATTTAAAGTAAAATAAAGAACTTTACAGTGTTTTGTAAATCAATTTATTTAAAGGACGGGGGAACAATGTTTTACTTTTACCATAATTCTTTCCCCAAGTAAAACCTATTCATTAAACAAAATTTAGAAATTCTGCAGGACCTACATTTTCTAGTAAACCTGCTACTTCTTTCATTAAGCATTGTCTAGTTATGATTCTTTTCAGTAATAAAGATTCTGAATTCATAGCAAACCCAAAATTAAGATTAAAATCATTTTCTTTCACATGAAAAAAAAATCTTGTTTCTCAAGAGAAAAACTGTCAAGCTCAAAAGATAATATACTATTTCCTGCCAAGTACAGGATGTATAAGAATAAAAGCTCACATAATGGAGGTTTAAGTGGATCTCATTTTATTTAGTTAACCTCTTTTGTGCCTATCTTCAACAATGTATCCAAAGTAATCTATAATTCCTTTACTGAGGGAAGAATTCATAATATGGCTTTTGAAAATGCTTGATGATAAGCAAACTGAACAATGGAGACACAGTAACGTTTTATAAACAAAGTTCTGTTGAAGCTACTATGTGTAAGAAGACTTCAGTAAACTCTTTAGCTCAGTCCCAAGTGTATAAAAATACTAAGATATGTTAACCTTGGATCATGTCTGCTTCATAATTAAGGCTGGGTTGCTTCATGGATTTCTAAATCAAAGAGGCAAATTTTAAATATGCAGAAAAGGGCAATGTGTCAGTCTTTTTCTTTAGCATTCAGTTGATCACAGTATCTTCTGAAGAAATTATGCTACCACATCCTCTGTAATTGGATGATCCCAGGGTAGAGCCAGCAGCTACAAATCTGGTAGAGAAACTGATAAGGCCAGATGTCTTTTCTTAACAGTATGTATATCAACACTTAAAACACAGCAAAGCAATACTGGCTACTGTTGCTTAAAGAATTGGTAGAGTACTTCCAATTAACTTTCATTTGCATTTGCTAGTGCACTCATTTACCCCTTCTGCACAACCATGTGAGCCTCATACTACTACTATATAATTTTTGTATGTGGGAAGTTAAAGTACAGAACCAGCTCAAAGTTAAACATCTGGACCATAGCAGTCAAGTTTCAAACCTGCACATTCTTGCTCCAAAGCTCATTTTCTTTACTAAGTTCCTGTATGTTGATATTAAACTAGCTTCTTTACTGATTTTCTCATTGCAAGGTTCTGGAAAACTTTGGTTCTCATTTTTGGGGACTCTGCTTGTTCAGACAAGCAATAAGAATTATAGAATGAGGTCACAGAGTTGCCTAAGGTAACTAGACTTGGAAAATATGAATTGCAAAACCATTTAGGAGAAGTAGAAACCAATTGGTGTATTGTGGGAATCATTTGAGCAGTAAGATAAATTTGCTAACTAAATTTGACTCAGTTTTGTATGTAAAGTGAGGGTAGATCATTTGCTAATAAAGAAGGGATTTCATCATATATATATATATATTTCTTCATATATATATATTTCTTCATATGTATATATCCCTGAAAGGGAGACTCAAACTGTCTCATTTATTCTAAAGCACTATATATACGTGAATTGGAGAGATATTTTTATTATGTGGTCTGAAACACTGACTAAAGAGTGTTTTTAACCTATGATATAAAGTATCTCAGGTTTAATAAAGGTATGAGTCATGTACTGTGACTGCATATTTAGTAGGTAAAAATTGTAATACTTTTCAAACATTTTTTTCAGTTTGACCAACCTAGTCATATATAAATGAAAAGAAATTGCATTTTTTTAGGATTCCGTATCCTAGCTCATAGCTATATGGCTTTGGGGTATCAGAACTCAACTTAGCAGTTGTCACAAAATATGTTATTCTTAGAAAGTTAATGATTGTATGTTCAGAAGTGACTAACAAAATGGCTGTTGTGTGAAAGAAGATATATTGAATTTGTGCATACTCTTCTATGACTCATACTAATGATTTTGAACAACACAGAGAACCAATTAATTGATCATTAAATATTTTCCCCAGCATTTCTTTGCTTTTAGAAATATAATTGAAGTTGAACAAATGTAAAACTAGAACATGAAAAATGTTTATTTCTTTTATTGGTTCACTAATAAAAATTTCATCTCCTGTTTTTATTTTATAATGAGCATTTATAGGGTGAATATACAAAATTAAATGATGAATTAGAACTGTATGAATAATAACTTTAATATTAGTAATCTATTCCCATAAAAACAATTGTCTCAAAAACTTAATAGCTTAAAATAGCACTTATCATTTCATAATCTTTATGGGTAGGAATTTGTAACAGTTTAGCTGGGTTTTTAGACTCAAGGGAACTGAACACACTGCAAAGCTGAAGTGATTCATTTTCAACAAGGGGAGGTGGTAGGTGTGGCTTCTAAATTCGTGCAACCTTAGCTTGGGGAGTTTCCATTTCTGGATAATTATTAACTTGGGATATGAGTTTCTTGCCACCTGGAGATCCCTAAAGGGATAGTCAGTGTAGGAGCTCCCCCACAAAGGCATATTCATTGTGTGTGTGTGTGTGTGTGTGTGTGTGTGTGTCTTTCTGTATCCTAATTTCAGAAGATATATTCCCATATTTTCACTAGGTCCAGAGTACAATCAATGGGAGGCAATTATGCAAGAGAATGAATACCAAGAGCCAAGGATCAGTTTCTAAACACATTGTAAATAAAAATCCTTTCTCTCTCTCTCTCTCTCCCTCCCTCCCTGCCTCCCTCCCTCCCTCCCTTCCTTATGGAATATCATCTGGATATAAACCTGTTGGGAAGTTACTCATCATCCTCTTTCTTTAGCTGATTGAAATTTTCTTTTAGCCATTCTCCAACAAATTCTTGTTGAATTAATCATATTTTCTGTCCAAAACATTGACAAATGTATTCCAGATAAGAAAAGAATGAGTAACTAAACATATTTCCTTTCAATGAGCGAAGTGCTTAACATTGGGTAAAACGCTGAAATGATTCACTTAGTGACTAATTCCAGCATTATCTGTTATATTATAATTTCCCCTGAGGTTTCAAGACCTTAAAAGAACAAAAAATGTGTAACAAAAGAATTACAGTACAGAGAGGTAATATTTTTGACATTTTCTTAAGCTCTTGCATCACCTCACACAGGAAAATGCCTACTTTAAGTATCTTTCCGAGGCTTAGGGATTTTGTGAATCAAAATATTTATTGAGAGCCTGTATAACAAAAGAGAGATGTTTATAAATCTCTGCTAAGGGAGTTAGAATTTATATAGAAAGAAAACACACATAGAATGATAAAACAAGGTATATACAGAGAATAAATATTCATGAGAAGTTGCTCCTGACAACTGGGAAGGGAAGTTTCATTCAGTTTGGAATGTGAGGTTTTCTTGTAGTTGCTGTGATTCATGACTTATTCTGGGTCACATTTTAAATTTTCCTTTGTAGTAGTTGAATGGTGATTCCCCAAATATGTCTCCATTTAATTTCCATGTGACATTATATTATAAAAAGATATTAAATGCATGATCACGTTAAATCTCTTGATGTATAGAGATTATCTTGAATTACCTGGTGGATCTAGTGAAAGCATAGAGTTATTATAAGAGGGAGGCAAAAGATTTAAAGTTGGTAAAAGAAAATGTGAAGTTAGAACTAGAGGTTGGAGGGATGCTCTTTGGTGCTGGAAGCTGTGACTGTGAGCCAAGGAAACTTGGTTTCTAGGAGATAGAAAAGGCATGGAATGAATTCTGCCTCTGAAGTCATAAGAAGGAACACAGACCTGCCAACACTTTGTGTTTCAGATTGCTGACCTGCAGAAATGTAAAAGACTAAATTTGTGTTGTTTTAAGTCACTAATTTGTGGTGATTTGTTACAACCACAATAAGAAATTAATATACTAATTTCCTGGGATTCTAGTAGCCCACCCCTAGACTAGAGTTTAACTCTTCCTGAATGTTATCTTGTGTCACCTACTTTTCAGGATGTGGTCCCTCTTGTGCAGCCCTAATCTGGTCCTCAGAAATATGTGATGCATGTGTGTGGGTGCATGGGTGGGTGTAGGTGTCTTTTTATTTTGATGTTGGAATAGGAGATACAGGAACAGACTTGTGTCCATGTCTACTAGAGATGCCAAAAATCCTGAGAAAATGATTACTGTACCATATATGAAGTACCTTCCTATCTGACATTCCACTACAACTGCCATTGAGAGGAGCTTTATTGCTAAATGCTGAGGAGGCACTGTACCTCTGTAGTGCACTTGCCTAGCATGTGTGAGGCGCTAGCCTCAGTGCCTAATACTAACAGAAAGCTCCTTATCAACTCTGGCAATTCTATTTTAGAATATCTTTTTGCATGGCTACGTGTTGTTCTTTGCTTGAGGATGTAGGGATACTATCTATCACACCATCATTCTTGGCCTTTGGTCTGAAGCTAGAACTAAAAAGATTTCAATTTTAATATTAGTTTGTAGTGACTGGAACATGTATTCAGGATTCACAGTCTTGTTTAGGGGATGATGGAGGCAAAGGAAAGAGGATTTATGTACCATTAAACTGTGACTATAGAGAGTTTTTGCTTTGACTTTGTCGAAACCAGTTATGTCAGACCTGGAGAAACCATGTCTTTGCTTTACATGATAAGTGAGTCACTGTGGATCATGTAAGTGAGGACATAGTTCTTATAATGCTCCAAGTCTGGATAACATTGTGTTTCTGAAGTAAAGACTCTGCATTTTCCATCTGGTTTGTTTCAAGCGAGAGGAATCGAGATTTTTTTTTTGCCAGTGCAAACTCCAACAGACAGCATTCTATGCACTTTGGAATTCTTACCTGCCTATGTGACTTAGTTAAATATTGTCAGTTAAATTTAGAAAGGAGAATAACTAACCAAAGTTATGTTCCAGAAATATTAAGAAAAGGACAAATCTGAATATAAAGCATTCTAACATTGAGCTGGAGATGTAGCTCAGTGGTGCCATGCCTGCCTGGCAAGCACAAGATCCTGAGTTCAATTCCCTGTACCTGAGAACAAACAAACAAAACACAACTTACTATAAAATATTATCAATTTCAGTAAATTAAAGAATATTGTGATCTTTAAAGTTTAATTCTGGTGTTTTTGTGGAGAAGGGAGTTTCTGGATAAATAGAAAGTAGCAAGATTGTGGAACATTTACTAATGAAAGAACATTTTGTCATTGGTGGTAAATTTCCAGTACCATATTACACTATTAAGAGTCCTTCAGTATACTGTAGCCTCACTTTAATAACATAATGTTTCTATATTTTATTCCCTGTATTTGGCCCATTTCATTTTTTTTAATTTAATAATATTCCAAGTATGAAATATTAATATTGCAAACATTCATGCATATCAGAATCCTGGTAGCATTAATTGAAATGGAACTGTCCACAAGGAGAAATCATATGTCCTAAGGCTATTTTTTATTAGTATTGCTATCATCATTTATCATTTCAAAAGCTGAACTTAGAAATAGGAAACTAGACATTTACTTCTTATGATTTAGAACTTGATTTACCCCAAAGAAAATAGAAACAGAATGAATTTCTCAGATTATCTCTCAGATTCAAATTTGACCTCTTTCTGAAAATTTTACATTTGATTTTGGATAATGTTCAAAGCCTCCATCTCTTCCTCTAACTTTATTTAATTACCCTATGAGCTATTATTGGAAAAAAAACCCCATAAAATACTTAATATTTAGCTGAAACTCTGAAATTTATCTAAAATTATAAAGTTAATGAATTTGAACTATATCATCTGGTTTCTTGGAGGTTCTCACAGTTACCATACAACTATTTATGTTAATTGTCCTTATACGTAAAATCTCATAAGAGAGAGATACAGTTAGATAAGCATTCACAAAAATCCATCATTAGAAATACCTATTTCATAGATGGATAGATGCACAGATACTCTATATAGATAAATAGGGCCATTTTGTAAACTATTTGCCCTGGTTTTGCTTTTAGTTCACAAAAATTCTGGCTTATTGTTATTTATAAATCAAAATAACCAATTGCAACCAGTGAAATTGCAATTATTAACAGTTGGGAAAAGCAGAAGTATTTTTTTCTTTCCTCTTCCAAAAATCAAGTTAGATATGTTTATCTCCAGCTTTTTTACCCCCCCCCATAATATTTAGGTTATTATTTACTGAGTTTAAAATAGAACCTGATTTTTAAAAATTAAAGTGTAAAGTATTGTGTTTATCGTAGTATTTATTTGTGATTTGTGTCAGAGAAATATCCAAGCATCATGTAATTAAGATCACGGTAATTGAGCCTCTGATTCTCGACCACAAAAGCTTGATAGATGAAACACCCATACAGTATGTTTGTTCCTCTCAGTCGCTATAGTACACTTCTAACATGCTTAAAGTTACTCAGAATTATATATATACACTCATGAAGTCAATGAGTACATAGTAAAAGAGGAATAAATTCTGTATGTGTCCATGGGATGCAATTTTCCTAAAAAGAAGGTCTCATTTTATTTTTAAAAATGGCTAAACTTTTAGGAGAAAGAAGAAAAGTATATACTTCAAAATGATATAAGTGAAAAATTTATATTAACCAAATCCAGAAAAAATATATAAAGATTATAAGGTTATCTGATGAAGTAAATGAATTATAGGATTTCTTCTCCTTTAGGAATTATATATTCTATAAATCTAATGGTTTTTATACCAAATTTATAGCCAGTTTTATTTACATATATTCTGATGCCTATCTGTTTCAACATATAGCTTTATAAAACCTATGCCCATAGCTTATTATTATTTGGCACAAGTACTGGGACATTGATTAATTTTATAAAAGGATCATGAATGCATTTGCCCAAGGAGGAATACTAGTAATTAATGAAGTTAGGCTTGAACATGTTCGTTTGATAACTAAGCTATCTATTCTTATATGTGACATTTTGCGGGCTTGTAGTAGAATTGGGGGTGTCTTGCCAGAATCCATTGAGACACTACCTCCGTTTTGATGCTACCTTAATATCAGTTCTGCTCTCCAGAAGAGCTATTTCTTTAGAATATGCTCAAAGAAAATCAGTTTCACCAAATCAGCCTGTATCTGGAATGCAAACTTGTTCATATGGATAATGAACATTCCAAAGTATCTCAAGAACTGATGTCAGTAGGGGAGCTAGCTCATCTTCTCCCTAGAGAGGAAGTTCAAGGGAGACTAGGTTAAACATTAATTCATCAAGTCTTCTAATATTTATTGGTTGTGCTTTTGATAAGATATGGAGATGATAAGTACAGTGGTGAGATGATTCAGTTCTCAAATGAATGGCAAAGACAGAGCTTTAAAATAACCATTGTTTAATAAGAGGTATGATAGAGTTAAGTGCCAGATGCCATGGAGTGGAAGCAACAGTAGCACCATCCCCATAGCCTGAGGTTCTCAGAAAACTCCAGAGAGGAGATGATGCCTGGGGTGAGTCTTAAAGCATGAATAACATTTACTCAGAGGGCAGTGGTGCTTTCTAGACAGAAGAATCTTGGAGCAGAAGTGCAGAAACAAGATGTTACTTCTCCTAAGAAAGGAAGTGCAAGGTTCATTGTAAGAATGAAGTGGTGAAAAGTAGTCCTGAACTGTAGTCCATAAAAGCCCAAAGATGTTAGATGGCTTTCCTTCCTAAGACTGGGGCCTGTGCCTAAGAATTTTGAGTACAGATAGTTGTAAGCTGAACACATCTGCATTTAAAATGCATTGCTCTGGAGCATTAGTTCTTAAATTTTAGCTTTCATCAGACTCACTTCCAGAGCTTGTTAAACTTAGAATTTCTGATTCAGTAGGCTTTGGGGAGGCTCCAGGGTTTGTAGTTTTAACAAATTTGTAAATGATGCTGATTCTACTGTCCCCAAGCCACACTTTTAGAATGACTCGTCTGGGAAAAGCAACCCAATAAAGACACTGTTTCAGAGGAAACAGGAATGAGGGGAAAACTAAAACAAGGCTTTAAACTGAAGAAGTAAATATAATTAGAGAAGGAATGAGATTAAGCAAACAATGAGAGGGAGAAATCATCTGGATTGGTACATGGATATGGCATTGAGGGAAGATTATTTACACATAAGTCCGGATTGGAAGACTTTTTATTGGAAATATCAACCAAGAAAAGAAATTGGATGAGAGGCAGTATGCCATACAAATGGCAGAGTGAGGGAGAACATGTTATCTTATTTATACACACTGAATTTGTGATAGCAACGATGCCTTAATGTGACGAATTTAAGAAAGAGAGGCTGGTTAAACTTGATCGGGAAGTTCACAAAAGATTTTATCACCTCAGCCGTATGAAATATGGAAAGGCATAAAAGAAAGAAGCTGCAAACACACACACACGCGCGTGCACGCGCACATACCCGCGCGTGCACGCGCACATACCCGCGCGCGCACACACACACCCGCGCGCGCACACACACACACAAATTCATAAAGAAAAACACTTCAGAGGAAGCACTCCATGGAAAAGGTAGAAAGTAAATCTCTTCTTCAGAAAAACCTATTCTATGCACCATCGACATTATTGTGTCTTTGATACAAGTGATATTTTCCTATTTAGATCTGAGTTTGGAAAGAATACTCTAAAAGTAGGACTAAGAGTCAAATTTTTTAAAAAAGATATTCACTTAATCAGGGAATTCTTTTATTTTAATTTTGTATTTTAATGTAATGCAGGCAGATATTAATAAAGTATACAAACACTTAGAAAAAATAAAATTCCATCGCAAAATAATTAGAGAATAACAATGGCAAATATACTGTGTATCATGGTCATAAAAGAATATATTTTCACTTGCTAATCTATCTTATGTTACCAACTAATCACTGGAAAAATGTACTCAGTGTACATTCAAAAACAAAATGCAATTTTGGCAGGATGAAATACACATGTAACCTTATAACATTTACTTTATACCCTCCTAGTAATTTTAAGACTTCTTTTCTTAAAATTTTTCTACATATTGTTATGCACATTGGCATGTTCTTACACTTAAACTTTGTGAATGTGGTCTCCTACTGACTATGTGTATGATATATATGTTTGTCAACTAAACTGTTTTTGTCATTCTGATTCCCTACTAGATTCTAAACACCATGAAAGTTTTGACCTTGATTTATTGGTTATTGTGTCCACTCATTAAGCACAGTGCCTTAATTACAAATACACTCAACCACTCTTTTTAGAAGGAATTTCTTGTATGGCTCAAGGAAGATGTAGATTTTGGCAGGATTATTTTCAAAGTAAAGGAAGAGAAATAAATTTTCAAAATTTTTAAAATTACACATGACTCAATAGAGTTCCTTTTGGCTTCCGTAAGAGAGATTTTTAAAACTGGTTTGTGTGTTTCCTGCTTCTTCTCTGTCTCCCAGGAAATTTACCCTGTAAAATTGCCAAGGAAACTCTAACAGCTTAAGTCTGGTAGAGGAAGATGTCTCATTAACAAACTCAGCTTTATTATTTGGATGCTTGCCTGGAGGAGCTGGTGTTCTGTGATGAAAGATTGTTCCCATTAAGTATTATGTGAAAAACAGAATGATTTTTTTAAAGAAATTTTGTCTTCTCTTACTCATCCCCAGTACTGTGAGCTTATATACTGTCAGATGTTACATAAAAATAAACATTAGTGGTTTTTAGTGTAATATAGTTCAACTGCTTATTCATGTTAGGCATATATGCTAGGTAAATTTTTCAAACATTGATTTATCCTTTATGTAATGATTAAAGAATCAGGGACTTAATCTAAATTATTGGCATTATTTTACCAGAAGCTAAATTTAATATATTATTTATTGTCAACCAAATCATTTTGGATGGTTTTCCTTCCTGTGAATTAGAAACCCTGGCCTACATAGAAATGTATTGCCTCAAGTTAAGATTGTACAGAGTTGAGGGCTTTTTCCTTTAAGATGATGCCTGGTTAGTGATGTATAGTAGAATAGAAAATACACTAGGCTTGGGGTTATAACACTGGGGTTTTAAAACTCCTTCCCAGTATTCAACAGCTGTGTGATCTTGGAAAAGTAATTCATTATTTTATTCATTAGGGCATTTTACAAAGATTAATTGTGCAAACATGATTGCCTTGAGCTATGCTTTCAAAGTGATACATTTATTCAAGAATAAGAAATAATTCATCAAATGTACTCTGAGTCTCAGCTTTTTTGTATATCAAAGTGGAATTACATATATTCCTCATTCAATATTCCCTGAATTCAAATATTTATTGCATTCTCACTGTTGTAGCAAGCTGTGCTAGAGGCTAGAGGTAAGTGTTCACTTATTGCTGGAATTTGACAGCATTATTCTTGTACATTACTGTTTCAAGCTTAGAGGTGATTATAACTTTCAGCCACTGCCAAAGCCTGAATTTCATCATTTCTCTGGATCTGTTAAACTCTCACACCTCTATGATTTTTCCCTTAATTGAACATTGTTCTGTAAAGTCTTGAAGTTTGTTAAGTTTTCTCAGGTGAACCCTGACTCATTTAGACAAGACAGACTACTATGATGTTCTGATAGTTAAGCCAAGGTCTAAATAAAGTAAATCAACTAAGAAGCTACCTAGGAACATATATAATAAGCAGTAAAAATAGAACATGCAAAGGGTCTGAGCTAAGAGTCATATTTGTGTTTTAATGGCACCAATGTGAATGACATGGCAAAAGAGAGAAGGAGCAAAAGGTGGGATCAAAAAATGACCTAAAGCAAGGAAACACAAGACATAGCAAGACATAACAAGAAGTTTGCATTTTATTCTGAAATTGATGGAAAACCAGTGGAACTTTGTGGACAAGAAATTAAACTGATCTAAATTATCTTTTGAAAATTAAATCCTGGCTAATTTGAGGAGAGTATGTGATGGAAGGAGAGACAGGAATAGACACAGTGGGAGGGTTATTCATAGACAACAAGAAACTATTTGTTTAGCTTAGGGAGTTATATTATCAATATAGTTCAAAGGGTTAGAATGGCAGGAATGGAGATAATGAGAAACAATACATTAAAGCTCTACTTTAAAGATAACTTTGGTTGTGTTAACTGATGGATTTGGACCTGAACAACTGGGTGATTGGTAATGCCTTTTATTAAAATATAGATCATTGGTACAGGAACTTAATTTGGGAGAGTAGTGCAGTTGAAAATAAGGTTTGATTTTGCATTAATTTAATAGTTTTAGATGGATAAAATATCTCTAAGCAGAGTTTGGAGTTGGCCTCGCGAATCTCAGAGGGTAAGTTGAAGATATAGATTCAGGGTTCATCAGAATACATAGTATTTAGGGTCTCGGTACTAAATATAATCAAATGGGGGTTGAAAAATGTAATAGAGCAAAAAGATTTCAAGGGAAGTGGAGTTGTCAGTTATATTATGCATAGCTTAATTATCAAGGAAAATGATGAAACAACACTGAGACTTGGATTTAAATAGTAAAATGTCATTGCAGCCTTGAGTGGGGCATTGCAGTGATATAGTGGGAATGGGATATGTCAAGAGACAACGGGAGAGGGGGAAATTTTTGAAAAATTTTTCAACAGAGAAATGCTTAATTTTCATTATGAATATAATGAATTTTGTAAACTTCTCCACAATCATAAATTACATCACCAAATATCTTAGACTTCAAATTATGTTGTAATGTTACCATTAAGTAAGTTGGCTTTTTACAAAGGATTCCACTGATACTCGGTTTTTAATGTATTGCTTTATGAACCCTAATGTACTCTGTATTGAAATATGATAGCTTTTCCTAAAGAAACTCTAAAATAGTCCCAAATTATAAATATGCATGTGTTGCTTTTCTAGAACTCCAAGAACAAATTACCACAGAAACTGGGTGGCTTAAACAACAAAAATGTATTTTCACAGTTTTGGAGGCTAGACATTCAAGAGCAAGATGTTGCCAGATTTGGTTTTTTCTGAGAAATCCTTCCCTGAATTACAGAGAGTCATCTTTTTGCCTGTGTCCTCAAGTGGAATTTTCTCACTATGGCCACATCTCTAGCGTCTCTTCTCAGAACGCCAATCACATTTTCTTATCCCTGCTAATCACTTCAATTCAAACTTTATCTCCAAATACGGTTACATATTGAAGTACTGGGGCTTGGGATGTACAAATTGTGCACAATTATAATGTATCTGATCACAATGCATAAATTTGAACTTTCAAATTACCCATAATTGGTAAGAATCACTGTTTTCTAAGGATTTATTGTTATATAAAGTGATTTTTGAACAAATAAAACTTAAAAACTCAATAGAAACTTCAAATTCACTGTTGGTTTTAAATATGACTTCAGTTTTGTGAAATTGGTGGTATCAGATGCAACTGATTGTTTATAATTACATTTTCATTTATATTATTTTAAATACCAAACTTTTTATCTAATTTTTCTTTACTACAAATGCTCAATTCTACTCTTCAGAGATAGAAGCAAGAATCCAGCAATTGTCCTTGAGAAAGACCTCAAATTCCAATATTCTGCTTTCTCCTTACCTCCACCCAGAGGGAGCAGGAATTACATTTGTATCCAGTGCCTTCCACTGAATACATGAGTGTTTCCTGTATCTCCATCATTCACTGTGGCTGCCAAGGGAAAAATATATTCTCTATTGTAGCAGAGGATCATGAACATGAGGTACATGTGGACAAGTAGCAGCACACATTCAGTACAATTTGAGGTTATGCTAAATATCTGTGGGTGATCATACCATGCTTTGGGCTGCCTTCAAGTCTTACTTTACTTAGAGCTCTGACACTGATTGTCCCTCTCTTCCTGGAACTCAGCCTTTCCAACTCTTAAGACTTCTAATGATGGCCCAGCCATGGTTAACCAGGTTCCCATCCTAGGAGCTGAGCTTTCTAATGTTAAAACAGTGATCCTATATAGCTTGTGTCAAGGATTAGCTAATAACCTGAGGTATTTCAGCATCTTGGAGAGGAAAATAAAATTTTCACTATTAAGATTTTTAAGAAATAAAGTTGATTACATAAGTAATAGATCCTGGTTTATTTGTCCTGCATAGATGATAGCAAACTACAATGGGGGTTATATAATGCTGCTGTAAAACAGTAAGCAGTCGATGAGCAACAGCATGGGGAAAGTTCCAATTTGGGTTGACTTGTCACACCTCTTTTTATTTATTCATTTTTTTAGTAGTAAGGAGACAATAAACCCAAGTGGAGGTTTAGTTTATTATTTATACAGACAGCATAAGGAAGGCCACCACTGTTTTAGCTCCCCAGGTTTTCTAGAATGGCCAAGATGAGGGTGAGACAACTGAAGAGCTTAGACACAAAATTTAAGAGATATTCATTCCAGAATCATGTGAAATGACTCCAAATGTTGTCTCCTTAAATTTTGTACCATAGACACCTGCTTTCCTCCTTCAAATCCTGTCCCTGGTCCGCCATCCCACAAGACAACCATGAACTAGATGAGCTAATGACAACAAGAGAGGTGGATGGCTGTCGGACAAGGGCCAGTTCCACACACTGCACCTAAGTGTTCTAATGTTCTGCAGATCCACCCGGATGGGAAGAAGTACAGAGGAGAGTTTCCTACCTTTCTGATGGCAAGGAGGTGAAGGAGAATCGGCTGTGTGGAGGCTCCTCATAAGACTGCCTGCCTTTCCAAGGTCTGGGCCTCTCACACAATATTCAGACTTAAACCAGTCTATGGTGTGATCTTGCCTAGTGGGCCAATACCAGCACCAGTAAAGGTCACTAGGGTGCCAAACTGAGCCAGTTCCTAGAGTACTTGCATTTTTTAAAACACCAGATTGGAGAATACAAACATGTTTTGCAATCCCACTTCTTAATATTTATACACTATTCTGTTGGGTGCACTACACAACCTTTTATATTAGAAAAGAAATAACTAACTTCTAAGGCAGATATAGTATTAATATACATAAAGCATTTAAACAATACGGGAACATAGGAAATGTTTGGTAAGTAGTAGCTATCTTATTACCTACTAGATGCAAATAACAATATACATAAAATACAGAATATAGTTAAAGAAATACTGTGACCTAGTAAAGAATGAAATTTTTGTTTTGAATATTTTAATCAAACTAATTATATATACTAAATTTAAACCCTTTCTAGGAAATTATTATTTTCACTAATTGTTATCACTTTTTGGTTACATATATAAATATATTTGAATAACCATATGGATACATTTGTTAATGTTTTAACTTTTGTAGATAAAATATTCAGCAACCATGCAAAAGACTAAGTTTTAGTTACCATTTAAGAACTATATAGTAATGCATGTGTTCAGAGTTCCTCAAAGGATTTATTTGTTGTATGTATTAATTTTACTTCATAAATTCATTTATACACACTTATGTTCATTAACACACCTAAAAAAACTCTTTTGCATCAAGCATTAAACTGTGTTTAACTTGGACTTCTGTCCAGGTAGGACTCTTTTTCAACATACTTAAAATAGAGCATAAACTCAGAAACTGGTTTAAAATTGAATGAATGAAAAGCATAAAAGTGTATGTCTGTATATACTTCATAATTTACAGTTAAAACCAGCAAATATCAATACCTTTTCTCAATCATCTTTTAGATCCTTCTTTGGTTTACTTTTTTCAAGAGCGTGACTATTAAAAAACATAAAATTTTAAAAATTTGAAAATTGTTACATTTTATTCATGACAGCAATAAATTTTCAGGATAGAATTTTTTAAAATATGAAAATGTTCATCAACTAAATTCTTAAAAGTTTTGTTATTTAATCAGTTTCTCCATTAAAAAAATATTATTACCCAGGTGTGGTGGTACATATCTTTAATCCCAGCACTCAGGAGGCTGAGGCAGGAGAATTGCTATATGTTTGATGCTTACCTGTGTTACATAGTGAGTTCAAGGCCAGCCTGAATGACATAATGGAACTCTGTCTCAAAAAAGCAAACAAGGACCAGGAGGGCATTTAGCTCAGTGGTGCCACCACCTACCTTGCAAGTGGAAGGTCCCGAGTTCAATCCCTAGTACCAAAAAGAAAAAAAAAAAAGCAAACAAAACAAAAGAATAAAAGAAGTTTTATTGTTAATATAAGATAGATGACTTTGACTGTGGGGGAAGAAATGTTTAATTGCAGTATGCACTTAACATTATTTTCTCTTTTTTTCAAATATACTTGGTAGTAATCTTTCATATGATTAGAACTTTGTTTTTGTTGTAGCCATAACAGGTGAATTGTCACATAGTGTACTGGACTGTGTATTTTATTTTCTGTTAATTTTGGATTGTAGCCATTTTACTAATGCTGTCAGTTCATTTCCTGAAATTCCAAAATATTTTAAAATTATATGTTATCTTTAAATTCAGTGCAGATATTTATATTATTTGCTGATGTATAAATATACATTTAATGCTTTGTTTAATTTTGCAGGGATATAATTTACTTAAGTCATTCAATAAGAATGTTAAAGACCATTTAAGACATTTAAGACCAAATGATTTAGATGATTTGATTCTTTATGGTGTATATGATGTCTGGATAAAGGATTTCAACAGGATGGTGAGGAAAGATGCTTAACAAATGGATAACTCAATGACAGTGTATTAATTGAGATATTTTGGCTTTTGAGAGCTGGGAAGCTACCTTAAACTGAATTGTAGACAGAAAGATCTTGGAATTTTAAACATTATTTCAGTGACAGAATCAAGATTCTGTATTGCTTTTATTCTCTGGCAGCCTCCTGTAGTATCTGATGCACTTTTTACACCCTCTTTTAAATCTAGAATGGGAGAGGGAAGAAAGGGTAGCTCCTCAAAAGGATGCTGAACAAGACAAAAAAATATATCTATATTTATACATTTATACACACAACATACCCATTCTAGAGAAGACAACCTTATAATTATCTTGGAAATATTCCTTGTGGTGTCTTATTGTAAGTGATCCTTAATAGAGCATGTGCAACAGAATTGATTATCCATTGAGTTCTTGCTCAAAATCAGCTTCTTCAAATGGAAATATTTCTAAACACCAACCTTTCTTTCTCTCCTACCTTTATGTTTCTAGATGTTTGAGATGCTAATCTCAACCCTGGATTGTATTGTTAAGAATTCCCCAATCTTGAAATCCTACGATAAAGGATCTGATTAATTCCTAAGTGAATTAGTGACCTATGTTCCCTTAATGATATTAAAATATCAGCTGCTTAACAAATCATAGGCAAATTTCTTTTAGTACAATCTTGATTCAGTTATCTTTCTTTTTTATTCATTAAGTTTACTGGTATGTTTCACACATACCTAATGATCACATTCATCATAGGGAATTTGTACCTGTACATGATGTATATTGTTCTTTTTTTCCCATTCCCCTCCCCTCCCTTAAACCCCTCTTCCCCTCTTTACTTATAAAAGCTTTGTTTCTATTTTATTATCCTTCTTTTTTGTTTTTATCTTTTCCTTTCCCCCTATGCCATCCCTATTTCCTGTTCACATTTGAGGATTTTCTTCCTATTACAAAATGTTTATGGTACATTTTGGTCCTTCTTTACACTTTCAGTTTCTCACATCAGACACACTCAGTTATCTTTCTTCTCTACTTTTTTATTCCAACTATATTTTCCTAGGTTCTTCAGTACTACCTCTTCAGGTAGATGCAAACAAATAAATGATCAGGGACATAATAAAGAACTTATTTAGCCAAGGCATAACTTTTCATTGTAGCCCCCAACCTCTAACCAGCAGCCTTTGAACACACATGTGTGGTTTTCTGTGTGTGTGCGTGTGTGTGTGTGTGTGTGTGTGTCTGTGTTTCTTTGCTTGCTTGTTTTGTTTTGTTTATTCATTTGTGAGGAAAGGGAGATGGTTTAAAACTTAAATAAGTTGTTAATATTTAAAATTTGGGAGATTTTATTTTAAAGTCTGAAATTTTAGTTTCTTCTGGAGAAGTCATATGAAAGATAACTCTGATATCAAAATCCTGTGACTGATAGGGCCAAGTTTAATTGTCCCTACCCTCATGTCACAGCCCTCACAGTTTATCATAGTATCACACATTTTGCCATTCATTATAACTTCAACATCTGTAATCCTCACTCAGGCACAGAATTATAAATCTTTCTTTGTAAAAGAACCTCTAATCTATCCACATTTCTTTATATCTTCTATATGTACAAATAAAGTTAAACAGAAATAGTTTTAAATTTTTGTAGCTTAATCATTTCACATGTGATTAATATTCTTTTTTGTTTGTTTGTTTTTGTGGTACTGGGGATTGAACTCTGGACCTTGCACTTGCGAGGCAGACAGTGGCACCACTGAGCTAAATGCCCAGCCCGTGATTAATGTTCTTAAAAACATGTTAATCGCAATTTTATTTATTTTTTCTTATTCTACCCTCACTTAAACTCTTTAAAGATGAAACATCTGTTTTCCTGTCTAGAACCATTTTCTTTGCATATCTCAAGAATAATTGCCAGATTTATTTTTCTTTTTTACAGACTGTAAACCATTTAAGAAAATATGTAGATCTTTAGATACAGCCTCTTTGTATAGTATTGCAGTGTGCTAATTTTTTTAAAGTAGCTAAAGTGCCTTAACTTTACAGCTAAAGACAATATTACACTGTGGGACTTGGGGTGATCCATGCTTTTGAGTAGCATTTTACAATCAACACCTCTCCCCTTTTCAGGATAGCGAATCACTAACAGGAGGGCTGACTGGTTCTAAGGGGGCGGATCCACCGGTAAGTTAGATTCTTCATTAAATTTAAGTGTTGACAAATTGAATTTTGCACATACTAGATCATCTGACAGCTGCTTGAATACTATTTATCATATATAAGTATGTTTCAAAATATAGCTATTGGAGTAAACTAATGCAAACTCCTAGACTGTGAGGTGTGGTATGGTTTTTCAAAATATTGTAATTCCACATAAAATATAATCTCCATATATTAGCGCTAAAAACAGGAATAAAAGTTTCATTATATGTCAGTGATTTATGACCTACTAATGTGCTACACTGACTTGAGAGTTTACCATTTCAAACAGTGGAAGATTTGGGTTGCACTGTATTTTCTAGTTACTGAGAAAGTTTTATTTGTGCCGTAAGTAGTATTGATTCCTTAGATTGTTTTTTCTTTCTAACTTTACTCAGAAATCTTTTAGGAAATTAGAGAAAGTATTCTTAAATATTAAGGTTATTTTTAATAAGAGGAGCTTGTTGTTCTAGTATTGGAACATATTATTCCTTTCTGTGATGTCTGATTCCAGAAAACATTAAGATGACGGACCTGTGACTTCAAGCTTGTAATACAAATACGAATTCAAGGAGTATAACTCAAGTAATAAGACAGATTCAATTTATTTTAACAAATGGTCAACACAAATTCTTATCACTGTTTGCTTGTCACTTAGTATGACAAGATTTAATGAGGAACACACTGAACTCAGTGTTATCAGTTTTTAGCTGTACTTCATGTGGGCATCTAGGTGAAGAACATACTTCCATTAAAACACTAGTGAGGTATTAAGAAATAAATTTTGACCATAGGTCTTTTGTCTCTATCTCACTCTCAGGTGTGTTATGATGACCAATCTTGATCAAGCTTCTCCTAAAGAAGAGCTAAGCAATGTATTTAGTGTTAGCCTTCTTTACATTTTCATCATCTGTATTTCTATAGAAAAATGCATTGGCTTCAAATAACTACTTATATTTACCACTGAACTCGGCACACTGTGGCATAAGGAAAGGTGAAACACAACTCAGTCCAGAAAATATACTAACAAGATTTATGCCCAGCCCTCTATTTAGGTATTGTAGGTGACTGCTAATGTGGTATAATTTCACTGTGCTTAGTCACACAGTGCTTGTGCATAGCATTGAACTTATATCAAAGAATAACTCTATCTACTTCAAAACACTTCTCTCACCTGCTCACTGATGGCTAAAAGAATTCTACAATAAGAGAATAGTCAGTTTTAAAATGACTTGTTGCTCATTCAAAATTTTAAAAATGCACACTTCTGGAAGTGGTGACAAAATTGTATCCATTATTTTCATGTTAAAATAAATTAATTTACCATATCATTTAAGAAAGTGTGTTTTCACACACAGAAGAGTGACTGGACATGCAGTCTAGTTGTTGAAAGAAACCATTTGCATGAGGAGAAAAGATCACAGAAAGGAAAGATGGTGTACTGAAAGCAAACTTCATCAACTTCACTCCTCACAGATTAAAGTGAATAAGCATTAAGTATACAAATTTTTAGCCTTAGGTTTCCATTATATATGGCATAATTTATAGTATTATGAAGAAAAGAGTCTTTCTAGTACATGATTTACCATGACAACAGGTATTTTATACTGATGCTTACATTTTCTAAAATTCAATGATTGTGCTTATCTTGCAACTTACTTTCAAGTGAAAACATCATGAACATTTTAGGATATGTAAGAGCTTACGTATTCTGGAGGTTCATTGGTATGCAGTGATTCGGTGTCTCCAATTATGGAAGTTATTGAAACATACTGCCTGAAGATATATAATAAAGTGATTTATTAGTTCCCTGTAAAGTTTTATAAACTAGTCTGAATATGAAGGAGAAGTGTTCATAGTAGCCATGTTACTTCAGTCATTTAAGAATAAAGCTTTTAATTAAGTTGTTATATTTCCTTCCAAGTTAGAAACTGAAAGTCAGAGTTAGAAAAAAGTAGAAATAATTGAAATCCATTTGAATATTTATATTATTATCTCCCCTTTAAAAATGTAAAACATCATGAAATGTTGTCACTTCTAAAGTTATGTTTCTCATAGAAATGTTTGCAGTGTACTACAAAAATCATTCTATGTTGAAATTTCCATTGATTAAGAAATTGAACATCCTTTTTCTTATTTATTAACAGAATATATATAAAGTGCTGAATAAGAGTCTCGTCACAAAGATGCACAACTGTGGAGTAACTTATTTACCAGTATAATAGAAAATTCAAGAGATTCTTAACTATAAATGCTATATTTAAGAATTTAAAATTTTGGGCCAGGGATTTAGCTCAGTGGTTCTGCTGCCTGCTTTGCAAGCACGAGGACCTGAGTTCAATCCCCGATACCAAAAAAAAGAAGAGTTTAAAATTTTTTCTTATTATTTACAAAGCATTAGGAAATAAGTAAAGTTTGTGTTATTTTAAGTAGTAAAGTATGCATAAAGTTCTATCCATTTTGCAATATCATTATATATAAATTTGTTTATATAGTAAGAATAAATTTGAGGAACTCCAGAAATATTTTGCATTAATAGTTTTTACAATAAATATAATATAGGTTTATTGAAAGCTCAAGTACCCAGGCATGCTAGAACATACCTGCAGTCTGCCACTTGGGAGACTGAGGCAGGAGGATTGCTGTGAGTTGGAGGCCAGGTCACTGCTACACAGTGAGCTCAAATTGAGCCTGAACTAATAGTGAAATACTGTCTCAAAAAAGTAAAACAAAAAATCAAAAAGAAAAAAAGAAAACTCAAGTAGTCTCAGTTTCAGTGCTAATAATGAAAGATAGCTGCTCATTCATGATTTTCAAGGGCAACACAACAAATTTTACAGTGGCTTTGTTCTAAAAATGATTTTTAAAAACATGCTTTCAAATTCAGAAAATAGAACTACAGCAAATAGAACAGGTAGATTTTTCTAAATCACATAGTTATCCTAGCAAATCAACTCTTCTGCCACAGAGAAAAATATTATGTGCTGAATATTAACTAAAATGTATTTTGAAAAATTTCATCAAAAGATATTTTGCATTGTCATAAATTTCCATTCATAAAAATTGGATCACAGGTTAATTTCCAGTGTAAAAACATGGTATATATTATTTAAGAAACTAGATAATTAAAAATTAGGTAAAATATGACAATTGAGTTAAATAAGGTTTATTAAATAATATTTATTAAAACTCTATTTCCATGAGTTTTGCATCTATGAATTCGACAAAATGTAAATCAAATTACTTGTCAAAGTAATTGCATCACAGAATTTTTTCCTTGCTCTTTGTCTCTGAAAAGTGTAAGTTTATACAAAGCATTTACTTTGTACTAAGTATTGCAAGTAATATAGATATGACTTAAAGCAGGATAGGGTGTATGGTCTCAGCTTCAAATGGCCAAGAGGACTGTTGTAACTGAAGATCTAGGATACAAGCTGTGAGTCTCCTACACACCTATAAACAGGGCTCTGGTATTTGGAGAGATGAGGTTGGGCAGTTCATTGAAGAACTAGTAATGTGAGGTATCGCTGCCCATGTCAAGCCCATGAGCTGGTGGTGTGGCGATGTTGACCAGCCCCTGGCCTGGCCCACATTTCTCCTAGACTGTCAGCTTGGGCTAACTATACAGGTAAGATTGACTAATCTGATTAACAAGAAATGTTACATTTAGTGATACAGATGCAAGTATCTTAATTCATACAATGCAGGGTATTTGTCTTTGTAATTTGGTTTAAGAAAATATTCTGATTCTTTTTTATTATTAATTTCATTGGTATATTTTAGGTATACAATAGGATGACATTCATCATTTGGAATTTGTACCTTTACATGATATATCTTGGTTCTTATTTTGTCCCTATTGCCCTGCCTTCCCTTCAACCCCTCTACCCCTCCTTATTTACAAAGACTTTGTTTTCATTTTCTCATATTTATTCCTTTCCCTTATTTCCTTTCCTTTCCCCTACCCCTCCCATTTCCCTTTCCGGTTTAGACATTTTCTTCCTACTTCACATTATCTATTATACCTTTTAATCCTTATTTATACATTCAGTTTCTTATATCAGAGAAACTATTTGGTATTTATATATGTGGGTCCTATTTATTTCACTTAAAGAGTATCACCTCAATGTACATCCATTTAGCTATAAATGTCTCTAGTTTATCATGCTTTATGGCTGAGTAGTACTCCATTTATACAAAAACCACATTTTCTTTATCCAGTCTCCAATTGATGGGCAATTGTGCTGTTTCCAAACTTTAGTTATTAGAAACTGTGCTGCTATGAACATGGGTGCACATATATCACTGTGGTAGGATTCTTTTAATCCTTTTGGAAAGATACAGAGCAGGGGAATAGATGGGTCAAATGGGATCTCTAATCCTAGTTTTTTGAGGTATCTCCATACTGATTTCCACAGTGGTTGCACCAGTCTACACTCCTACCAACAGTGGGGAAGGTTTCTTTTTCCCCATAGCCCCGCCAGCATTTGTTATTGGTTTATTTCTTGATAGCAGCCATTCTTTCTGGAGTGAAGTGGAATCTTAGTGTTGTTTTCTCTTGCATCTCATGAATGACCAGTGATATTGAACATTTTTTCATATGTGTATTTACTATTTCTACTTCTTTTTCTAAGAAATGTCCATTCATTTCAGATGGCCATTTTTGTATTGGGTCTTTAAATTTGGGAGGTCTGCTTTATTTAAGTCCTTAATATATTCTAGATAGTAAATCTTTGTCTGAGGAGCAGCTGGTAAAAATTTTTTCCCACATTGTGGGTTGTCTCTTTACACTGTTGGTGGTTTCTCTTGCTTTGCAGAAGCTTTTTAATAAGATGAGATCCCACTTTTTGATTCTTTGTGCTATTTTACGTGCAACTGAGGTTTTGTTCATGAGATCTTTTCCTACATCGGTGTCTTTAAGAGTTTTGCCTAAGCTCTCTTCCAGCCGCTCTAGTGTTTCTGTTTTAATATTTAGATATTTAATCTATTTCAGTTTTAGTTTAGTGCATGTTGAGAGATATAGGTCTAGTTTTTTAAAAAATCATGTCTCATGTCTTTTTTAAAGAGCAAATTGAAAAAAATTCTAATAAGGACTAACATAGAAGAATGTGTAATAAGGACTAATGTGATCCAAACCTTAGAAAATGTAAAACGTTTCAGAACATATTTCACTGTATTAGTTATTGGGCAAATGTGTAAAGATTTTGTGCTGTTTCAGAGGAGTGTCATCAGCATTTAAGTCCGTTTCATCGCCTCATACACAAATTACAGCAAGAACAATACCAGAGAGATCCAGGTCCTTCCTTGTTTTTTTATTTCTTTTTTCCCCAAGTTTTTACTTTGGAATTATAAGATCTGTAAAACATGCCTAGAGAGCTTAGTTTTCTTATTTGTTCAAAGTTTCTTCTATCCAAATGGTAATGGTTCTCTTTATTACAAGAGTGATAAATAAGTGAATCCCCATATAATTCATCCTTTGCTTGATAAACACACTGTACTGAACATTCTTTACCTCTATTAATTCTTTCTTCACTGATTAAACCAGAATTCTCTGTTTTGTACTTTCTGTATTTTTGTACTTTCTGTTCTCATTTTACAGCTTTTTAATTGTTCTTAGCAATTAGAATAAACAACACAAAGATTTTTTTTTAAAAATTCCATTTCCCAAGTCTGCTATTTAGACCAGGTTTTATATCCTTCAAATTGTAAATTGGCTTAAAAACTATAACACCTCCCAAACTGATATTAATTTTACTATTAAAAAAGTTAATTTTCTGCATAAAATATAAAATAATGTTAATCTTAATTGTGAACTAATTTAATTTCTTTCAAACTGAATTATATTTTTTATCATTTTATTTTATTCTCTTTTTGTTTATTCCAAAATCAGTGCATATTTTAGTGTACATCATATACTAGATGTTTGATTGGGTTTTGGAGATGCACAGTTCTTAATTTCAAAGTCCTTTAATATGGTGAGCTGTATAATTTGATAAAAACAAATTAGGGTATCACATGGGCACAGGACAAGATAAAAGTCAAATAAGACCAAATAATCCCATTGGTGGAGATGCAAGAGATCAACGTAAATCAGTAAGGACAAATAGAAGGAATAATGTCTAATATGATAACTGTAGAATGAGTTGAAATTTGTGAAGTGAAGGAGTTAGGCATGATGTTTTAAGCAGAAGAAACTGTATATGTGTAGATTAGAAATAAAAACATAAGATCATATGGGGAGGATATAAAACAAGTTGGTGATGGGAGATATTGGTGAGATAGAAGACTACAAGGTTAACTTGGGGTATGAACATGAGAAATTTCATGGAAGAAATTTGTATCTCTACCAAGAATCATAAACTATTAATTTTTTTTTAAACAGAAGGGCCTCTTAATTAAATCTTTTCTTTAGACACGTTTTCTTGGACATGGTTGAAGAGTGAATTAGAGAAAAATAACAAAAGGGAGCATGGTCATTTAAAGGATTCTTGCCATCAACCAAAAGATGGCTATAAAATTATGTGATATTTTTGTCTATTATGCCAGATACCTGAGATTCCTCAGGTGTTCACTTATATATGGAAGTTGCAAAAGATTTGGTAGAGAATGTATTAGAGACTAGGAAGGTTAGGGAAGAGTAGATAATGCATACCCAAGCATAGAAATAATAAGTTCTAATGTCCTACAGCATAGTGGGGGATATAGTTTCTCATAACATATATATATATATATATATATATATATATATATATTATGAATAACTAGAAGAGAGGAGCTTGAAGTCTTCAAACACAAAGTAACAATAAAGAGATAGAACATTAACTTTTCTGGCTTGATCAGTACATATTGTATATATATATTCAGATAATTCATTTTTTTCCATTAATATGTGCAATTTTATATGTTAATCAAAAAAAGTTTTTAAAAGTTTAAGAAGACTATTTGAGGGCAATACTATATGAAAATTCAATATTTAAAAGCAATGTGAATAATATGAGCCTATAAAGTGACAATAAAAGTGGAAAGGAGTGAATTGATTTGTGAGATATTTAGAATATAATGAATACACAAGAATAAATAGTTATTTTGAAAGAGAATAAAACTTACTAAGAAGTGAAATTTTCCATTTCACCTTTCTGTTTTGGCAAGTGAATGAAAGGAGCATTTGTAGAGACAAGAAATCCATGACGTAGAGTGTTTTCAGAGGGATAAATAAAATAGTATACAACTAGAAGTTTGTATTATTGCCCAGATACTTTAATTTTGTAAATAATAACAAAATATTTTGAAATACATACTAATATATAACCAGTCTCTTGGTTGTATAATTTCAAGTAAAATATTATTTTAATTCAACTATTTGTCTTTCTAAAATATCACAGTTTTGTCCAAACTAGCAATATCATTTCAATCATAAAAATTGTAAATATTTGTATTTTGCTCTCTTGTTCTTTTCTTCTTTTCTTTTATGTTTCTATTAATTTTACTATGAACATATATATACTTGTATTTATATATAACATGTATAAATACATATTTATAAATATAAATATATAAAGCAAGATAGATATATAGATATATAGATAGATGGATAGATATCCTACACAGGAAATAAAGAGATATTTTTAGTCTCTTTAGTTCTTGACTAAACAAAGGCTGTTCTCTAAATAGACCATTCTTATCTAATACAATAAAGTAGAGCTATTTTTATTTTTCATTAAAATACTTGTAATTTAGGATGAATTTAGCTAAAAAGGGAGGAGTACAAATACAGCTTTATACAAATAATTACTCATTAAAATGTGAAAATATGAAGTAAACGTTTATAAATAAAATATTTTCATAACTCCTACTGTGTACTTGTGTGAAGGTCTCTATCCCAATGCAGCGGTTTTCAGAGGTGGGACCTAGACCAGGGAATGGAGCAAAAAGGTGCTGACCTCATTAATGGATTCATCTATGAATGAGCTCCTAGCTGAATGGGCTAAGAGGAATGGAGATACTTGGAGGAAGTAGGTCACAGAGTGCATAACCTGGCAGAGTATATTCTCCTCCACAGCTCCTTCCTGTCCGTTTTCTTCCTACTCTCTGTTTTCTGGTTGTCATGAGAGGAGGAACTTTCCTCTGCCATATCTTTTCTCTGTGATATTTCTGCTTTGGAGCCAACTGAAGATGTACTGAAATCTCTGAAATTGTTAGCTAAAATTAACTTCCTCCTTCAAGTTATGTATTTCAAGATTGTGGGTACAGCAATGAAAAACTGACTTAACATACCAGAACATCCTGAGGTGACAGGGCAAGTGCAGACCTTTGTGCATGCTGTTGCTTCTGTAAAGACCCCAGTAATGTGGTGCTGTCTGTCGTATGACAAGGGAAAGGAGCTGGTATGCTGAAGATTTGCTCCTTTCCTACCATTTGTATTTATTACAATTTGGCTGAGGAGGGAATGGCAGGCTGTTTTATGTTGAGATTCTCCCCTTTTCCTTCCCTGGGTCTTGAGAGGCTGGGAGGCAGCATTTACTCTACTTTTGGAACCTTTGTACTAAGGAACATTTATATAGAAGGAAAAGAACTTGTGCTACTCACTCGTCTGTAAGGGTTAGTCTTTTAGACATGCGTATAGTCAGGGAAACATGAATTAGCAAAATATAAATGTTTAAAAATTGTTTTAAATTAACAATTATAGCCACTACAGGCACTTTAAAAAAGGAATCTCCCTGTATATTCATAATAAAGTTGAGATTCTATAGACTTCTTAGTTAGAATTAAAATCTGTGTTGATTCAGAAATATTCCAAATAGTTATATGTTTAGAGATTTTATGGTAGGCTATGAAGTTATTTTTCAAAGAGTTATTTGAAAGTATTGAAGTGTAGAAAATTGGAAGTCTTACAGGGAAAGTAAAGAATTTAAAATATTAAAAATTCAATATTTTGGTCCTAGAGTTCACCAAGGTCCTGTGATAGTCATTAAATCATCTACATAAACTATCAAAATATTACTGTCTTTTATTTATAGGAAAATGTATACTTTAGTTAGAGCATGATAATAAGTTTTGTGTAAAAATCTATTTTTTCTATTTTTCCTTTTCTTTATCTCATATTACAATGGGTAATACATGTGAGTATTTTTCTTCGACTGACATAAAATTCTACTGCTATAAAAATTCTTTTAAAATTATCCAGGCATCTCTATCCAGAAATTCTGGATTTTGTTTGATTTAAATCATTATTCTCCAAAGGCTAATAATTTAAATAAAAATTGATATTCTATCCAACTTCATTTTTCTAACTTTTAAATAAAATCATGTAACTAGTTAAATTAAAAATAAGCAGAAAATAGCTAATGCAAGATAAAGCTTATTAGACTGATTTTTTAAAAAGCTATAGGCTTACAAGAGATATATAAAATATAAAATAAAGAAAGGTTGAAAATAGAATGATAGAAAAGATATAATATGAAATGTTAACTGAGAAAAGCCTATGTATACTGTGTTAATTTCAGAAATTATAATCTTTCCAGAAAATATATGAAATATTAGAAAAGAAATACTTCAATATAAAAACTAGTACATTTAAATGTTCATAGATTCAACAACAATCATTTGAAATACAAAAAATCCAAACAACAAAAAAGCCCCAATCATAGTGGACCATTTTAACATACTTCTCTCAGTAACTGATTGTGCAAGACAATGAGATCTATATTGATACTGGTTTGAGCTGAATAATAAGCACCTTGATTTCAGTGATAAACACACAGCAAATCACAGGCCCTGCTTACCTTCAAAACGAGGGTATTGTAGAAAATGAACAAAGAGCCCGTCCAAATGACTATCTGCCATATGAGGCCAGAATTGAAACAAAAGCTGATAAGAACATTATGAGGGAAAATAAAAAGCCAATATCTCATGAGGTCTCAAAAATCCTTAGCAAAATTTTCATTAATTAAATGAAACAGTAAAGATATGACATCAGGAAAGTTCATTTTGTTCCAGAAAAGCAAGGTCTACATAGCTATTATATAGACAGAAATAAAACTCTAGCAGGTAGATTTGAAAAGTAGTATTTTATTCTTTTTGTTTTGTTCCTCTGTTCAAAACTTCACTTCTACAGACAAGCCAAAATACATACATTATTGATAGAATTTTATATCATTGTGATTTAAAAATATTGATGTCTTAAACTTGCTACTTTTAATGATGTTGCATTTATAACAATGTTTTACTTTGTTAATATTGGTACTTAATATATTTCACCTTAAAATTAATTTCCAGTGTAAAAAAGTCTTTGTCTAGTATCGATTGTGTAGAACACAACTAGTGTTAAGGTAAAGAGTACAGGTGATATTCTTATGATCCTTCTCTCCTTGCCTCTATGCTTAACTTTTTTCCTTTCTACAATTAAAAAAGTTTTATTTTGGAACAATTTGTTTAGAGGCACTACTATACTCTTTAAATTAAATTATATGAGAGTCTTAATTTGTTTATCTATTCCAGCTGATGCTGGATGCCATAAGGAGTATTTGAAGAATCCCATGTTTTAGTCCTCTAAGAAATACAATTTTATATTCCTCAAGATACCGTTAACCCCACATATTTTAGTGCTCTTTAATCAATTTTAAATATTTATTTGAATGTGAAGGAATTCCATTACCAAGATATTATAGTAAGAAACATAGCTGAAGAAACTTAAAAAGAAATTTTACTTATATTAATATTGAAAAGGGAGTAAGAATTCAAATGTATTTCTAAAATGTAACTATGAAAATAGAAGTGTTCCCTAAGTATATTAAGATTTTAATCACATATCAATCTAAATCCAATCAATCAAGTATTCACAGACCCAAATCTAACTTTCTTATATCCCATTAACATTGAATTTTATATAAATGTCTCAGAAATTGACTTTTCTTTCTTATCCCTTCCTTGGATGCTGTTGCCTTTGGATACTAATTTTTTGAAAGCCTTAAAGGAATAGTTCTGTTTTGTGATCCTATCAGAGGACTCTATTATTCTTACACCGAGATTTTTAGACTGGAAATTTAAAGAAAAAATTTTTTAATTTAATTTTTTTCTTTAAACAGATCATGTAATGCAGTTATTCTCACTCTATATCTTTCCTTTATCTTTTCATTATTTTATATATATTATCATTGACTTTTTAAAGATTCACAGATGTTTCTGTTCATTTTTTGTCTTTCTCCTTAGGACTATTTATTCTTTATTATATTTTGTTTTTCTTCATATCTTAAATACTCCAACTGCCTCTTATCTTTTTTTGAGTACAAGACATCACAGATATCAATTAAGAACTGTTCCAATGTTCTTAACTTATGGCAGAGTGTGTTCAGTTCTACATACACTTATTACTTACATGTTTTCTCTTATATTTATACTTAGTATGCATTTCTAGATGCATATATGTTATACACAAAATATTCCATTAAGAATATACATGTTTGTCTGATGTGAAGGAAACAATAGGAAGCCATAATTAAGAGTAAAAGGCAAAAATAAAGGAAGATCTCTTTGCGGAAGTGTGGACAGAGTGGTCACTCCAAAAGAATGAGCTGTATACAGTAAGGACTGTTGTCCCTGAAGAGCTCCAGAGACAACATCGATGGAAATCAGCAACGGAGACCAGCACTCTGCAGAGTCCTAGCATGAGG
The DNA here is from genome assembly GCF_000247695.1 of Heterocephalus glaber. The sequence continues at coordinate 1,017,802 of NW_004624837.1, read as the reverse complement.
GGGCTTTGAAAGATGGCAGCTGGAAGTGGCAAAGACCAGCAGCCAGCAGAGTTGACAGAGGGCATCCAGCATTGACTGTGTCAGCTGGTGGCATCAGGACTGCTGACAAGAGCTGTACTTTGCTCATTTTGTATTTAAATCTGAATCAGGCAAACAACTCAACATTTGTACCTGCACTTAGTTAAGGATTTTAAGATGTAATCATTCTAGACCCGAGGTTGGCTAAATTCAGTGAGTGGTATTCCTATAAGAAAAGGAGAGGAAATTAACAGAGACACATAGAAGAGAGTGAAAGTTACGTGGAAAATGGAAGCACAAATTGTAGTGTTGGATTTATAAGACAAGGAACACTAAGTGCAAACAGTCACCTCTAGAAGAAAGCTATGGAACCAATTCCTCTTTGGAACTTCCAGAAAGAATCGAATCTGCTGACAGTTTGTTTTTGGATTCTCATATCCAGAATTGTGAAAAAATGAATATCTATTGTTTTAAAGTCAGGAATCTTTTGGTAGTTTGTTACGGACCCTTGGGATATGGAAATAATGAATAATGGACTTGAATGTGATTGAAGCTTAGTGAACAAATGACAAAGTAACATTAAATGTAATTGGAATGAAAGGCACCAGCTACTAGATCATGAGGAATTTGGATTTTATTTCAAATACTATGGAAAGTCATGGGAGAGTTTTATATAAGGAAATTACATGATAATATTCATGTTTTAAAATGTTTACACTGGCTTCTCTTAAAAATTGAGTGGACTAGGGTGTGAATTAAAGTAAGAAAGACCTGGCAAGGAAGTGGGCTAGTGCAGAAATCCAGAAGGAGAAGGTGAAAGCTTACTTTATGATGTTAAACTCAGGGAAGTGATACACTTTAAAGTTAGAATCAATGACTTGAGGAAGGACTGGAGTTGCATATTGAGAGAAAACTAAAGATGTTACTAAGTTTTGGACTGAGTTGCTGGATAAAGAGATGTTCATGAAATTTTTCAAAACAAGAACCACAAGTGAAATAAAGATATAGGGGTGGGAGTGAAAAGAAAATGCTGTTTACCTGGACATGTGTGAATTATTGAAGTTAAACTTAAATTTAAGTGGCATGAGTATTTATAAGCACAAGAATAGTGAGACCATTAAGAAAGAGGGTGTAGAAAAATAGGAGAGGTCTAAAACCAAGCCAATATTGAAATAACTTAGAGAAAACATATGCAACAATGAAAGCTTAATGAGGAACTTTCAGGAGAAAAGAGTTATTAAGGTTTTAGTAGAAGAAAAGAGAGGAAAATGGGGAACCAAGGCATATTTCCCCACTGATTCATTTTTATATAAAACAAGAATTTTTTCAATACAATGACTGAGTTCAGGGCTTACCCTCTGTCTTGGTTACTTTTTTCACTTCAAAGAAAAAATACCTTGATACTGAAAGTTAAAATAGGAAAGGTTTATTTCAGCTCACAGCCAGTAGAGGTTTCAGTGTATATTCAGTTGGCTCTGAGCCGGGCAACAAAACAGAGGGGCATCACAGTGGAGAAGCAGTCCATGCTGTGGCAGGCAGAAGGCAGCAGCAGCAGCAGCAGCAGAAGAAGATGCCTGCCTTTTTCTTGTTTCCTGTTCCTTTATATTCAATGTAGGCTGCCAGAGTATTGATTAGTGCCACCATCACCCAGGGTGGGGCTTCCATTATCCACACCCATAATCTCAACATCACACCGTTAATCCACATTCCCATACCCTGAATCCAGCCACCTCCAAAAAGCCCCGCCTATGACTGAATGAGGCTTTGGGAAGATGTCTAGATATAAGCCATAACACCCTCTAATATCTTGAGAAAAATGTTCCCCAGAGTAACTCTTTGAAATTTCTGTGTCTTTAGTTTTTATGCTTATTTATTATTTAAATTGGGAGAAAAGTGGAATTCCAAAGCCAAATACCAATAACATTTTTAAGGCCACACATATACTTCATATTGTTTTTGTTAGCTTCATGAAGCTTATTAACCTTAATAAAATTTTGTTCTTAATTTTATAACCAGTTCATATAGTATAACTTTAAAAATTAGTGCCTACATGTAAAATCCAAAAGAAGAGTAAAGGAGAATATGAAAGTATTGCCAACTCCAAATTTGGTTCATTCACAAAGTAAGACCAGTCTTTCACAGTTATCCTATTGTTAGTACCTTAATTTACAAATAGGAAATCAAGAAGGCACGCATTACTTTATCATCATAACTTGTTGGGTGGAGAAATGAAACTAAGATCACTGGTTTTCTTTTGGCTGACAAAAATTGAAGCTTCTTTTCACAATTAACAAAAAAGGAGTTGGGCCCTGGATTTGGCTCAGTGGTGCCGCCACCTGCCTCGCAAGCGCAAGGTCCTGAGTTCAATCCCTGGCACCAATAAATAAATAAATAAATAGTTCCTGTACTCAAAAAGAAATGATAGACTTTAGTTTCATTAGCATAAAGAAAACACAGAGAATAATTATTAAATGCTGTGCTCATGTCAAATAAGTATAAAGTCTTAGAAATAGCCATTAAGTTTAATCCCAATTTTACTACTTCTTATCTCTGTGATTTTAAGCAAGCTACTAATACTCACAAAACATTGAGTTTCTCATTTGTAAAATTAAGCCTGGATTTTTCTGTTATGTGTAGATTTGTGGTAAAATTTGGTGACTATAATTAAGACTTTGAGCATCTCATGGGCTCTGTTCATAACTCCACCAACATTAACACAGTTTTGAATCATCCCCTCAGAAGCTGGCCGTTGAAACAAAGAATCATGTAGAGGGTAGAGGAGAATAGTGATGAAAGGGAGAAAAGCAAATAGCATTTCCAAGTTCTAGTCATGTAGTATGAGACTGATACATTGACCTTCAACTATTGACTCAAAAGGATTTTTGAAACAAATGTTTTTTTCAATGTTTCTCGCTACAGCAAGACTAGATCTCTGATTTCATCTTAATGAATTACTTTTTCCCTATCTTAGTTTTTACCTGTATAGTTGCTCTCCTTTCTCTCCTGGCTCCTCAGGGACCTTTAACTTTTGTGTATCCATTTTCCCTCCAGCAGTCTCTTCCTTTCTATTAACTTCTTTTTCTCTGCTTTCAAGCATGCCCACATTGCAAACCCTTTTGTGGGAGTATATTACCCTTCTAGTTTAGATCTACAGCTTTTCTACATAGCCAGATTTCTCAAATTTGTATGTTAAGTTCCCTGTGACAATTCCTCAGCTCTGACTCTCTCTTTTGTTTTATGTGAAATGATTCCTACCCACCCTCATTGAAAGCAGCATGCTTCAAAGTTTTATTTATGTCCATAATAATTGAACCCAATGACCTAATTTCATTCTTAATTTCCCTTCCCCTCTGTGTAGCATTTGATACTGTTGGGTCTCTGCCTCAGATGTCCACTTCTTTCTACCACTGTATCCGTAGGAACATCCCTAAAATCCGGTCTTTGTCTACATGTTTCTCTGTTCATGCTTACACATTTTGACTACGGTCCAAGACTATCGTACCTTGCCCAGCTTGTCACTAAGTTTAAAATCTCTGACCATAAACCTATGGTCTCCTTTGGTTTTTAATATTCCACTTACTGTAAAACAGAAAAAGTGCTTATCATTTACTATTAAAAGGAAAAAAAATGCTTACTTGAGGAATATTGCAGTTTTCCATACATATATCCCTTCTACCCTTCCCCGGCATCCTCAGCAATCATTTCTGAACATGAAGTTTCTATTTTTACCTTCTTAAATAGTACCTTTGACTTCAATCTCATGCTCAAGGATGTTCATTAGCTCCTATGTCTGTAAGATGCAACTTTTTTCTTAGGTGGAGTTGCTTCTTTTGAATTTGAAAGCCATAAGTAAGTGAAAAAAAAGTCTTAATTGTTGTTTGAAAAATCCCTCAGAAAGAACCCATGTTAAAAACTTGCATTTGTCCAAGTCTTAATGTCCAACTCATCTAATATATTTCTTTAATCTTTTGTAGGTGCAATGTATAAAGAGTAAAATCCACATTTAAAAATGTGTATTATTTGACTATGTTTTAAATGTACATAATCATTTATTCACCACCACAGTCAACATAGAGAACTTTTGGGCCAGGGATTTCGCTCAGTGTGGCACCGTGCCTGCCTCATAAGCACAAGGTCCTGAATGCAATCCCCGGAACCAAATATAAAACTTTCCATGGTTCTAAAATGTCCCCAGGACTGTTGGTAGTCAAACCACATCCAGACACTCATACAATGGCAACTACTGACCTTTCTGTCATAATAGTTTTGATATTTCTGAATTTCACATCAATAGAATAACAAAGTATGATTTCTCTTACTTAATATATTTTTGATATTGTAAGATTTTACAAGTATCAGTAGTGTAGTATAGTTCTCTTTTGTTGCTTAATAGTATATTCTCTTATACAAATATTTCACATTTTGTGATTCTATTTGTCAATTGATTGACATACTATTTCTAAAAGTGCTGCATCATTTTGCTCAATGTGTGAGAATTTCAAATTTTTCCACATTCTGATTGACATTTAGTATTGTTACTCCTTTAAATTTTACCTATTCTAGTGGATATGTCATGGTATATTATTAAGACTGTAATTTTCATTTCTTGATCAGTAATATTTTATAGTCATGTGCTTATTGGTCATCAGGGTGCATATCACAGCTCTTTTTTGTCTTCTTAATGAGTTTCAGAGCTCTATATAAGGAGAAAATAAGCTCATTAGCAGAAATTGATTTATAAACTTTTTAAATGAATCTGTTGATTGCTCTTCATTTACTCTGTCTTGGTGTATTGCAATACATGAAAGCCTGCATCATGTTCTTGAGCTCTGTGTAAATATGGATAAAACTACTTGCTGTTGGAATTTTTAAATAAAGAGCACCACCTTGTGGGAGCAAATAGGTAACCATATTACATGAAATGGAAGAAAAATATAAAGAATATAATAAGTTTTATAATTATTTTTACTTTAGAGTATATTAAATTATCAGTGTAGAAAGCATCATAGTTTTCCTAAGAGAAGATGAAAAGACTTTGAAGAATTTCTTTCAATTTTATAAAATAAAAATTCTTTGTAAAATTGTAATTGCTAATTGTTACTTTTGTGTAAATATTAATTTCCTTAGAATAAACAGCATGTTATGATAAGGAGAATTATAAGAAATTATTTATAGGATCTAATCAAATAATACCTTCTATTAAAAATAAGGAATCCTAAATAGAGAGGGTGTATTTAGTGTGTTCACAAATTTACATAAAACCAGTGGTGGCTTAGGTATATTTATGTAAACATCATTCATGCTTATTTGATTGATATCTGATCAATTTTTAGATGTTATAACAAAATCCTTACTGAGCTGTACTGAGGAACATATTGCTTAGCAAAAATGAATCGTTTTGGCTTAATAAGAATGGTATAACTCAACACGTTTTTTGTCTATGCAAAAATAATAATTATATTTCTAAAATCTATGACATTATCCTTTTATTTTTTAACAGTGAATATTTAATGCACCTATGGTTTACTGGAATTTAATTCAAAAAAATCTTAACATCAGTGGGTTAAAATGTTACTGGTTCTTTTAGACACTTTGCATTTGACACTTTGCTTTTCATCTCAGTTTGCTTTCAAAGATTGGGATGATGTTTGCTGATAGTCCTCTTCAGTAGGGAGCTCAGAGCTGAAAACTAGTCCTTTCCCTAAAAATAAAGAGAATACAGATTTAATTATTTTTCAAAATCAAATGCTGTAGGTCTATTTTGAAATACCAAACCATTTTACTGCTTTCAAATATGAAATGCAAAATAAAATCTTCTATGTTGAAGTTCCAGAATAAAATCTTTTCTTGTTTTCCTTTAAGTATTATTATTATTTAAAATAGAGGTTTTGTTGAGTCAGGTGTTTTTCTCACCTTATTCTAACATAGTTTGAGTTATTAAATCTTATGCAATTATTTCTATTGTGGAGGATATTAGATTCTTCCAGTTTATGGTGTTTTAATTTAGACTATTTAAGATGGTGAATATTGCTCCAGTGATTCAGAGAGACACAAGATGGATATACAGATTTTGTTAAAGGCCTGGCCATTCCATATGGGGGAGGGAGAGAGAGAGAGAGGGAGGAGAGACCTGTGAGCCAATACCTTTATTGAGTCCAATGTGTTGTCCAAACAGGCTTCCTGTGGGAAGTTTCAATTTTTGGGTTCAAAGCAAGTAGACATAAGTTTCAGACATAAGCTCCAGAAGGTGGTCCTGTTACTAAGACTGGTCACTCTGCCATATCTGCACAGTCTTATTTTACTATTCTATAGGGGAGATCCTGAGTGATGAACAATCAGTACTAATTAAGTAAATGATCCACATTTTGATGCATAGGAAGACACTTGATGGTGGTTCAAAACAATAACCATTTATTGTACCTATGATTGTATGTAGTGAAAATTTAGGGTGAAACCTACAAGGCAGTTCTGCTATGTGCACTAGACATAGGCGAGGTTGGCTGGGATTGCTCACATGACTGCAGTTCATCATCAGTCAAGGCATCTGACTATAATAAGATGGTCTACCTGAGAAAACTCATCTAGAGTGGGCTCCCATCCACACACAGAATGGGCCAGGAGTGATCAATATGCAGCAGTGCCACATAGCTCAAGACTTAAACAGAAGCATGATAATCTGTTAAGGGTCACATTCAGAAATTATAGAGTTTTGCTTCTGGAGTGTTTATTTTCGGCCACTTTAAATTGCAAGCCAGCCCAAAGTCAAATGTGGAATTGTCCTGCACTTAGTGATGTGAAAATCTGCCAAGAATTATGGCTAAATTTGTAATCTGCCACAACTGGAGTGTGACCATGGAAATGGAAATGGAATATAATAATCAATGGGAGTTGGAGTGTATAAAAAAGTTTAGAAGGGAAAAATCTGAAGGTAAATTATTTGAATTAGGTGACTTAGCTATTGAGAAACAGCATAACTTATACTGGTAAATATTTTCTTTCTCTTTTTTTTCCATTGTTTATTGGTACATTTAAGGTATACAATACAGTTACATTCATCATTGGGATCTTGTACCTGTACATGATGTATCTTGGTTCTTATTTTTTCCCCTTCCCCTGCCCTCCCTTCACCCCCTCCACCTTTCCCTATTTACAAAGACTTTGTTTCCATTTTTTTCCTTTTCTCAAATTTTTTCTTTTCCCTTCTTTTCTTCCCCTACCCCTCCCACTTCCCTTACTCCTTTATGGTAAATATTTTCAATGAAATTGATCTGAATCAAAATCTATTCCATTTCTTTTTACCACAATTTTCTTCCCTAAATCTATCCTTATATAAGTCATTTAATTTCTTTAAGTTCTAGTGTTTTTCTTCATTTACAAAACAATCTACATATGATAATTGCTACCACTGAGTGATACTTAGTCTGTAACTGTGTAATTGATATAGTAATGGCTCAAAAATGGACTGATCAGGGATTGTAAACTTTATATACTGCAAATATTTTCTAATAAAAAACTATCCAAACTGTTATAGTTACTTTCTCGTTTCTGGGACAAAAGAACACCTACAAGTTAAAAGAGTGGAGGTTTATTTTTTTAAAAGGCATGAGTTCATTCTTTGTAGGAGGTTTTATTTGTAGGAAGATCACTTGAGCTCAGGAGTTTGAAGCCAGCAACATAGCAAGATCTTATTTTTTAAAAAATAGCAATTCTGTTCTATTTTGCCCAAAGTTGGACTGCATTGTTAATGGGAATGGTGTCATGACATTACAATTTTGAAACTGGAGTTTTAGGTGGAAATCGTATCATTTCCTTATAGAGATGATAGTTGAAACCATGGGAGTAAAGGGAATTGAGCAAAAATCTGTTTAAGATACAGAACAGAGACCCAGTCCTAAATATTTAGGAATGTAGAAGATTAATCTCTGACTAATTTGGCAAAATCAATCAGGTTTGTAAGATATGATGAGGTTTTTGTTGTTTGCTTTCCTGGCACTGTTTCTGGTCATTCTTTCCTGTCATTACCATCATCACCAATTGTTAGCATCCTATTCTTTTGCAAACAATTATTTCATGTATGCGCTATTGTCTATGCTTGAGCATCACAGTCCAAAGTATACTACAGATAAATAGTAACAGCATAAAATATTTTATTTGAATAAAAAATCCAAGATTCATAATATAAAAGTTACAGCATTGGTAGAAGCTGTTGTGACTGGATCACATATTTTATTGCTGACTTTAGGGGAAAAAAATCATTGATGGGTGGATTTATTTGTAAGGTGCTTAAAGAGAATGTATGTGAGTCATCCGGAGGTGGGAAGGAATGTGGGTGGTTGTATTTTATTTTTCTAGGCTGTGGGAGGTATTTTGATTTTGGGAGATATTTTAAGGCTTGGGAGTGAATGTTCTATTGTAGTTTCTATTTTATTTTGTCAGAGATGTGCTAGATGTTGTTTATCCAGCAGATGGGGTTTGGAGACTTGATCCAGAGGAACATGTTTTAAGAGAAAAAAAAAATACGTGGGGGGATTGATACTGGTCAAACATACTCCTACATTACTCATCTGGTAGTTGTTATTGCATTTGTAGTTTTATTCTGTTACTCTATGGGAGAGGTGAACAAGATTGTTGGCTTTAATGTTTAATGATTATGAGATCTGACAAAGGAAGTGAGAAGTGGCAGGGAAATAGATAATAAATGTAGGAAGGGAATTCCAAAATATATTAGCATGCAAAAGAATGTATTATACGAAGTTGGAAAAAAATGATACTGTTCACCATATTAAATAGATATAATTTAAAATCTTTATAAAATGACCACAAATACAAAAATTGATTGCAATCCAACAAAGATCTTATGCAAATAAAAGTAATTAAGCAAACATTGATCCAAGACTTATCCTCAACCCTTTCATTATCTTCTTTACCCTCAATTCTTTATTCTTCTTTCTTCATTAAAAAAAAATCCACAACATATGGCTACAAGTACAGCTATGAAAACTATCTGTTACTGTAAAGAGATGTTTATCTCTTAACATAGAGATATTTGTATTATTTATCACTTAGAGATTTTCTGAGATCTAGTTCCTCTTTACTTGGAATATCATGTAAGACCTCAAAGTACAAATTCAGTGCAACACTCATGTCTTCTCCTGTGTTCTATATTTTGGTCAATGATTCTATTAACTATACAGATACTCCAGTTAAAACCTATAATACTATTCTTGAATCTTCCTCTCTTCGCTTTCCTGAACTACCGTCTCATCACCTTCCATCAGCTTCCATCAGTTCAGTCTTCAAAATACATCTGAAACCCAACTACTTTCTGTCTTTCCACTGCCACAGCCCTGGCCCCTATCACTTCTGTCTCTTAACTAGACTTCTGAACCAGCTTCCTCCTTAAATTCCTTCCATACAATGTCAGTCTCCCAAGTTAGACCCTCAGTTCTGTTCCAAGTATCCTTTGGATATGTATATCTGATCCTATCAAAGCTGCAATGGCACACCAAAGGGATTAAACTAGAAGCAAAGGAAGCGGTGGCCAGGAGTTAGGGTTCTGAAGCTGAGCTTTAGGAGACAAGGCTGTCACTGGTGGTAACATGGACAGGGTATGAATGTATGGACATGGTCATGGGTGTCACTGATGAACTAGTGGGTTTGAGGAGACTAAAACACTGAAAAGGCAGGCTGTTGAATGAGTAGATGATCAATTTAAAAATAGTAGTAATGGGAATAGTGGTTGAAATGAGAAAGTTATCCAGGAATTGATGTCAACAATAAATGAAAATAAGTGACTATGGATGAAAGGGGGAAGTTTGGGTCGATTAGAAAGCAATGAGAAGGAAGAATAGTGACTGAAAATACTAGTGGTGTGAGTGGCAGAGGAGAAGACATTTGAAGCAAGAACTAGGAAGAAAACTTCAGCAGTGGAGAGAAAGGACAAAACAATTTTTCTTCTTTTGGAAGTGAGCAAAACTGCTCATAGAAAGAACACAAACTTCATATGCTCATATTTCCTTTTGGATTTATGACTTTTAAAGAGAAGCATGTCCTTTTTCTTACGTGTCATATATCCTAGATAGTCTGATGCTGTCAATGTCTCTTTGTGGAGAGTAAGCCATGGTACATGGCTCATGGCATGTGCACACACCATAGAAGGGCTAGATCTACTGCTGTCTTTCCCCCCTATTAGCCTTTAAGGTGTGAGGCAACTGGAACCAATTTGGTCTCATTACCACTGCTACACATCTTTCTTGGTACATAAGTACTTGGTAAAAATTTATAAGTACACTAAATGCTTCTACTTTTTACTTGATTCCCAGTCTTAACACCCTTGCAGTTCAGCAGAGTAATCAGCAATGGAAGCAAATGCAGAAGTTACAATGTGGTAAGTATTAGAAAGTATAGTTGTAAAAAATGACTCCACATCACGGGAGCTGGGTGTAGAAATGGCCATACCTTGAAGTAATATAGAAGAATCCAAATACTTGCCAGGTAAATGGAAGTAAAATATAAGAAAGGAAAGAGAAGTTCAGAAAAAGGAAATAGCAGAGGTACAGGCATTGAGGAATTAAATTATGGGATGTTTTTAGGAAGTAAATCACCTGATAGCAAAAGTGTAGAGTGAGTGGTTGAGAAAGGTAGGTTGATAATTCTAAAGGGTCTCATTAAATTTCACCTTAAATATTCAGAACACTGTCTCATAAACTGTGTCTTCTTTACTGATTTTTTGAAATATCAGAGAGTTGTGATCAACACAATTAGATTTGTGTTTGAGAATTATTAACTGGTGACAGTGTAGAGAGGAGATAAAAGAGATATGAGTAGGGTTTAAAGATATAATGGAAAACATGATAAAGTATTATTTTATTATATGTGTACAGATTCTTTTTCATATTTAATAATAAGCATCACCATGGTAGAAATAGGGATGAAGAATAAAGGACAAAAATTGAGAAGCTGTGTAGGCCTATATTGTACAAATAAATGCTGATACATCTTTTGTTTTCTAAACTCTATATCTTTCAGGTGTGCATGCGTGTGCATGTGTGTGTGTGTGTGAGTGAGATTGCATTTGCTAAAAAAAGGAAAAGGTATTGTATTATTTCCTACTCTATATATTCTTAAAGTGTGACTTTGGTACTATTACCAATAAGAGAAGTCTGTTTTTCCTCTTCTGAATCTAAAAGGGCTTGTGACTTTGGCAGAAATGATGCCATGTGACTTTCATGGCTAGGTCATAAAAAATAATATAGCTTCCACTTGGCACTTTTCAGTGAATCAGCTCAAACTAGCACATTCAAAGAGGCTGAACAAGTCAGGCATGGCTATTCCAGATGACAGTACAGCTGGAGTCTCAGCTGACAGCTGGCACCATCAGGCAGACATATGAACAAAGACATTTCCAGATGATCTCAACCATCAGCTCTGAGGTCACTTCATATCTTCCTGGTTGAGGTTGGAGATATTATTGAACAAAGACAAGCCATCCTCATTATAATCTTTCAAAATTCTTGACCCAAAGAATCTGTAATCAAAACAAAATCATCATTTCCTGCCTTTAAATTTTTACACTATATTAAACAGAATAGTGAATGTCTTTATGTATGCCTTTATAGGATAATTTATATATTGGTGTGTGACATATCTTTCATATTTATTTTTAAAATCAAAGCAAGGAATCAGTAAGTGTCCTAATTTCTTTCTTGTTGCTGGGACAAAATACCTGACCCCCCCAAGTTAAAGGAAAAAGGTTTATTTTGGCCCACAGATTTTAGAGGTTTCAGTCCATAGTCAGCTGGCTCCAAGGCAGGGTGACATGGGAGAGGGGCATCGTGGAGGAGAAACAGTTCGTGACAAGGCAACAGAAGGTAGTGGCTACCTTCTTTCTATCCCATTATATTCCATCTGGGCCACAGACCTACTGGTTGGTGCCAACCACACCCAGGATGGGGCTTCCCATTACCCACAACCAGAACAATGCTAAACCATTCAGTGGGCTAGTCCCATTACCAGACCCTTAATCCATTTTCACACACCCTTAATCCAAATTCACACATTCTAGATCTAGCCACCTCTGAAAAGCCCTACTTATACATGGAAAAGGCATTGGGGAGACATCTAGCTATAAGCCATAACAGTAAGAATACTGCTTTTAGTGAAAAGAGTTTCAAGACATTTTAAAATAAAATTCATTAGAATAAAATGCAAACATTTTCATGGTTGTCCCCATTTCCTGGCATCAGATAATCTAAAGTAGTTATGCAGTGACAAAAAATCGTGTCCAAAAGTTAATTCTAAGGATGTAAGCAAGATGTTCCAAAAAAGTATGTCATATACCTATTGATGACAATGGTGATGTATTGAAGATTAAAATGACTATATATTGTTATTTGGTAAAGACAACATAAGGGACAAATTTTAAAAAGTACATTAGCCATCATCATGGGAATAATTCTGGGAAATGATAAAAAGAAGGAAATTTATAACATCAGAAAGGAAGAAAAAAGAAGGAATATTAAAAATATGGGTGGGGCCGGGGATTTAGCTCAGTAGTTTAGCTGCCTGGTGCTCAAGAGCAAGGACCTGAGTTCGAGCCCCAGTACCCACCCCCCCAAAAATGGGTAAATATCATAGACTTTTCTTCTCTAGAATTTTCAAAACTATTTAGTAGCTAAAATTTAAAAATTATCATACTGTCTAATGTGCCTCTCAAAAGTAATTATAACTCAAGTAATGCCTCTGAAAATTGTTTTATAATGTGCAGCATTATTCCTCCCAGAAAAAAAAAAATCACTTTATACCACAAGAGGTCCATGCAAAACTTTGCTCTGGGGAAATAAGCTGATTTTGACCATGCAAAATTAATGTGTGGGATGTGAATACATCACAATTGCAGAACTGTATTGACAGATTTTCCGTCTCTGTGGAATAGCAAAGCTACAGCTGGATGGGGCTCCTTCTGCAGTTCACAGAAAGCCTGTGCACCCATAAAAAATAAAAAATGAAAATGCTTAGACATTTTTGCTTCCACAAAATAACTTCCAGAAATCATTCTGGTTTTGTGAAAAGTGGAATTATTCTCTTGAACCAGAAACATTTAAAGAAATAATGGAGAAGACTCCTTGCTTACTGCACAGTTTTATGCCTTGGCCCTAAAATTCATATTGCCAACTACCAAAAGATGCCAATCTTCAAACCAACGGATTATACAGAGCAGGCTGTGAGACTAAAACTCATTATTGCAAAGGTGACAGATATTTCTAAAAACAAGGAGAAGCTCCAACTTTTATTTGGACCCATATTTTGTGTAGCAGGGCAAAAACCCCCTCATTACTAGAGAAAAGTAACATTTTTTACATATATTCCAATCATTACAAGTGAATACCAGCTCAACACGAGAGTGCTTTAACACAGATTTTTACCTCCAAATATTATCAAAGTGTCCTGCAGAGTTTTAATTACCTGGTTCTTTCATTTTGGCATATATTTCCTGAGCTCGCAATAAAAACATAAGCAACTTATCTATTATTCAACTCCCTCTCCTGCTCTCACAAAACAACAATAAAATTACCTCAAATGTCATGATAATGAGCACTTTGGGTTAATTTTATACTGTCCTATTTTGTCTATCTTCCATTTATTCTCATTATTCTCTAATTATACAATTTTAATCTATATATTATGGTCCCTAGTTTTTTGTGTTTTGGTTTTTTTTTTTGTACCAGGGATCAAACTCAACAACTTACACTTTCAAGGGAGGTGGCGACACCACTGAGCTAAATCTCTGGCCCTTGATCCTTAGTTTAAGATTTCTTTCCTTTGCTTATTAACCTAGTATTTGGACACGACTCCATTGCTGGTTTATTAAATATTTCCCAAGGGAAATAAACCTTTTTAGTCTGATCATCCCCAAATCACACAAAGGCTATTGTTTTTATCTTTTGGATAAAAAAGAGAAATCCTAGATGTTTTTCAAGCATTTGAGATTTGAAAATGTCCTCTATCCCCAGAAGTCCGTCAAAGTGGAGTGACATAATAAAAATAGCAACAGTTCTAGTTTTGGAGGTCAGATAGAAACCTGAGGTTCTACAATTCATGGAGTTTTACCTCCTTCATTTATCAGCAGAAAATCATTACAGAAGAAGGAAAATCTTGTGTTCTGTGTTTTGCTTTTTTTCTAAGTATTTTTATAAAATCATGTATAATTTTACACAATCTTATCAATATTTTTCCTTTCATTTTAACATTGTATCAGACCTCTGAGTTAGGTAAGTAGAGAATCAACTACAAAAGAGATGGACTCAGAATGAATCATCTCCACAGAGCCATTCATTTATTCAATAAGAATTTTATTATAAATGTAGGATCCAGAATTTAGGTAGTAGCACTTAAACTAACATATTTTTTCACCAGACAACATTGTTATATTCAATCCCATAATCCAAATTTTATATTCCATATAATAACTGGAAAGGTAGTTTAGAAAAATGTTCCTAGTAATTTTGAAATGATTATCTAATCATAAGAATTGAGTGGATATATAAATCCATACAAGCATTTATATAAAAATGTGACAGAACCTGACAGTATGATTTTTTTTAAAGAGAAAGCATTGTACAATTACATAGAAAAGCTTTAATTTTCTATTTAATAGTACATTTGAAATAGTTATAAATTGAGGAATTTGCTTTGATCTCTGTATCTGAATCAGAATCTTATCTTTTGAAGTTTTATGATTTTGGTTTGAACATTTGAAGTGATCTGGGAGAGAGTAGAGGTAATGCTTGGAAAGTTATCAGGACCAGAGTATCAGGTCTCCAAAGACTGCTGAGGATGGATGGCAAAGTCTGAAGAGTCATTATAATATTGAAGTGTGATAATAGCAGATACTGCCCTTTCTTTGTCTCCCAGAATCTGAAACCCTTCCTTTTCCGTGGGGAATTATTCACCACACACTTGTCAGCAGTAATGAGAGTGTAGATATTTTATCAAAGTCATGAAAAGCAAGGCTCTTGTGTGCTCAGAGAACGGTCAGGTTCCCCAGACCTGGCGCATCAGGACTGGACTTGACAGCTAGTGACCCCACAATCATCCGAGTGGGCAGTTGCATTAGCTTCCTCCTGCAACTGTAACAATCCACCACAACTTTTACAGCAGCACGCCACAACTATCATCTTATTCTTTCAGAGGTCAGAAGTCTGGAATTGGTCTTGCTGCACTGAAGTCAAAGGATCAGCCAGACTCCTCCTTCTGAAAGAAAAAATCTGTTTTCTTGCCTTTTCCAGCAGCTACACCCTACTCACATGCCTTGGTTTGCTTCTCCTTGCCCTATCACCAAGCGAGAATGTAGCATTTTCAAATCATTCTCTGACCCTTGTATTTCTGTGCCCCCAAAAGATCTTTTTTGTATGTTTATTGTTATTAGTACATGTGTGCAGTATATAATGTTTACATTTATTTTAGGGAGTAGGTACATTGTTCTTAACATATCTTAATTCTTTTTATTCCTCTTTCCCTCTCCTTTCTCACCCTCCTTCCATCTCTAGATCTCCTTTCTAATATGAGAAACCCAAAGTATAAAAATTTTAAAAGCAAAATAAAAGATAGGCAATGGGAAACAGAAAGATGTGTCTTCAGAAAGCTATTTGTATTGCATTGAGGCCACCAACTAATCCAGGATAATCTTCCCATCCCCAAGATCCTTAATTACATTTGTAAACATCTCTTGCCAAATAAAGTAACATATTTACAGGTCTCAGGCATTACATTATGAACCTTGGGAAATCATAATTCTTCTTACCACAGGAGTTGTTTCTGTTGGCTCCCCAGAAGCAACAACATTCATCTCTCCTGGGCAGCAAGGACTTAGTTTCTAGTGGGCACACCTGCTGGTGCTGTAAGCTGGAAATCCAGTGGCATTCAGTTTTCTGTGACTGTCCTCACCTGTAAGTGTCCTCAACTGGTGGGTGTTGGAATGAAAGCCGAATGTGTAGTGGGTTCTCAGTTACTCCTAAGCATCCCATCTTTGTATTTGTTATGTATTTTCCAAGCCAGGTTCCTCAGTTTTGTTGATGGTTCTATAAACTATTGATTACACTTTCTTTAAGTGTATATTTTTGATTAATCAGAATCCTGACAGTCCTGACATGACACATAGAAGGTAGTAGTTAATATATGATGTTTTTCTTGGTACCGGGGATCAACCTCGGGACCTTGCGCTTATGAAGGCAGGCGGTGGAACAACTGAGCTAAATCCCCCGGCCTTAATATGTGATGTTTGAAGAAGGAAGGCCCTGCATGTCCCTCAAATTAAGAGGTTCAGAGGTTAATAATATCTACTATTAATTAATTTGCTAAATAAGCGTAATGGGGATTAATCAATTATGTTTACTTTTTTATTTTTAAACATTTTTATTAAGTTTATTGGTACACTTTAGGCAAATGGATGCACATTGAGGCCATACTCTTAAGTGAAATAAATAGGACACACATGTGTAAATACCAAATAGTTTCTCTGGGGTGAGAAACTAAAAGTGTAAATAAGGATCAAAATGTATAATTGAAAATGTGGAATAGGAAGAAAAGGTCTAAAGGAGTAGGGGAAGTGGGAGGGGTAGGGGAAAGGAAAAAAGGGAAAGGAAAAATATGAGAAAAGGAAAACATGGAAAACAAAGTCTTTGTAAATTGTTTATTTTAAGGGTTTTTCATCTAAAATAATACTTTAAATGACTCGGATTTAAACTGCTCTCTAGTTAAATTATTGAAGCATGTTCAATGAAAACTAAATTTATGAAAGTGAATTATATTATAAATCAATAAATTAATATAATTTACATATAAAACTCAGACAAATCTGTGATTTATAAAGTTTGTATGCTATAAATTGTGTCTGCTTATAATTGTGATTGTAGCCACAGAGCTTGTTGTACATTTTCTTTTTGGCATATATCCCTTCTGGAAGAGGTAGAAAGGTCAACTAATTTAGTTCGTTCAGGGGAACCTGCTCAGCATCTCTCTGCTTGTGGTCTTTTTCTTTCATTCCCTTGGCTCTAGGCCACTGCTTGGTATACCAGGATTGAAATAACAGGGCATAGTGTGTGTGTTACATACCTTTGAATCTTGTTGCCCTAAAAAGAGCTGCTATAGAAGCCTGCAGGAGGCAGAAGCTTTAAAAAAAAGGTTCAAATAGATATATTTTTCCTTGTATTTTAGAAATCAGATGGAGAAAGTAAAAAACATTTTCTAAAGGAGCTATGGATTACTATTAGCTATTACTAATTAGAAAGAACAATCTTAAATTGGATATTTATGAGGATCATCTGCCTCAAAATTCTCATTTTGCAAATGAAAAAACTGGGGCCAAAACAGCTTAAATAGGTAGCTCATCATCAATTAATTTTTAATCACTTGACCCCATGATTGCATTGGTATTATTTCTTAAACTATCTTTAAGAAATGCTCAGCTAATTAAGTATGCTAGGTATCCAAAAACATTTTTGAATAGTTATATTATATTCTAAAATTAATCTTTCTCCTGAATTGTGTATATACCAGCAGATCTTCATTTTCTGAAATTAAATGCTTCAATTAATTTTTATACATAATTTTATATATAATAATTAAATAATTTTATGACTCAATGAATGCCCATGATTCAAAACTAATGTATAGCCATTGCAAACTCTCCTTTATTCATTTATTGAATCATTTCATCACAGTGTGTGTGGAATTTTTCAGAAATCACAATTCACTTATTGTTCACATTGAGGAATCTTCATGAAATTTTTACCCTGACATATTATGAAGTAAATTTTAAGATAGTATTTGTTAATAAATACTCAAAATATTTACTAGATGGAAAAAAGACTGTGAAAACTTTGTTGTTAGTGGCATCATATGTGGCCACAAGAGGGCAACCTATGAAAACAATTCAAATTTCATGGAAAATCAGCATTTAGTATGAGCGGTTAGATAACTTTGATCCAGAATTTAGCTTTATTCTTTATAACTTATTTTATCCAAATATTTTCAGTGCTTTGGTTCAATTAGTTAATTTTTCTTCAAACTGGAAAAACAATTAGGAAAAATTAAGATTTCTATTGTTCTTTGGTGTGTGTTGTCAACAGCTATGTAATAGATTCATCCTGTGTATGACAACTTCTGGAAGTGTTGTCTTGGAAGAACAATTGTAACGGTCTGTCAATTGTAACTGTCCTAAGAGTGACAATCTTTTAGCGATCAACGTGACTCACAGTTATTAAAAGTTGTTGTGAATTTTGATGACTTTTGCTAATCCCTAAGATTGCCAGTACTTCCTTTCAAACACATCAGAAAAGACCTAAGGCTAAAAAGAATCCCTCATGGATTAAAATATTTTTGATAAGTGAAAGCAGAGTGATTACTGATGTGTGTACTTTCCTGTGACTCAATGTAATGAAGTATAAAAATGATTACATTTTACATAAAAGAAAAGGTGTTTAGATCATATTATACTGCATACTTCAAAAACGCTGCTCTCCCCAAACTCCTCTTCCTACAACCCCTAAAACAGAGCACATTATCTCAACTGCATTTTAACATCTATTGCTAGAGAAATAATGTGGCAGAGTCCTCTAACTGCATTTCTGGAAGAAGGTGTCCTTTATGATAGCGTCACCTTTATTCCGGCTAAGAACATTATGTTCAGCACGCAATTTCAGGCGTATTAATTTCATTATTGTTTTCAGTACTTTGCCCATCCTACCAGACATGCTGCAGGGTAACTGAAACTGCTCACAAGAGAAATTCTGTTTATATCCCAAAATTGTGCTTATTTGGTCACGTGCTTCAATTTTCAAGGGTTGAACATTTTTAAATTTAATATAACACAATCAATGATAATATTGAATAAAATGTTATATATAATTATATGGGGGATTGTACCACAGATTATATAATATGGCCTTAAAACCTGAAATTTTATAATTTGAAAGTATCCCTTTGATAGTACACTAATAAAAAGCTTGAAAATGGTGGTAGTAGTAGTAGTAGTAGTAGTGGTAGTAGTAGTAGTAGTAGTTTTTGTTGTTGTTTTTAATTCATGGAAAAGAATAATTTATGGTAACTTTAAAGCCTAACCCCTTCTGCCTCCTTAAATCTAGGATGAGTCTTCTACATCATTTAATATTCCTATTTTAAGAAGAATGTGTAAAGTAAATTTACAAACTTGTAAATGATAATAGCATGAGTTGCTAACCTGAAGACCTGTGAATCAAACTTAGAAAAAGAGTAACAAACACAAGCTTTATAAGTCCTGCTCTGGAAACTTTTTTTTTTTTTTAAGAAATCTAACAATGATATTGATAATTGTTCCTGTCTCTTTGTCAGAGTTATATGTCTTTTTCTTTTTATCACAGACACCTGAGGCATAGCACATATAAAATAATTATTGGGATGAAAAATATAACAGCAAAAACTCAGAATATAACACTATGCAGAAAATGATGGAAATAAAATATAAATTAAATCAATAAATATTTTCTTTACTATGCTATTATCATGCTATTATCCTCAAGTAAAATGTGCAAATATAATCATCTCAAGAAACCTCTCAGATATGGCTATAATAACCAGTTAACAGTCTTAAGAACTGTGAGTTTAAAAATTAAGTAAGTTGCCCAGAGACACACAGATATTCTAGCAAGGTTAAGATTTGACTCATGACAATTGCTTCCAAGTCAGGTGATGACATATGTCATATTTCTTCATGGAGAAAATTTCCTAGCCAAATCACCAGACTACAAAGATATTAGAGTTCAGTCATTCTCCTGAATATTCATATCTCTAATGCTACTACTGTTTGAATTGGATGACCCCACTGTTTTAGTCTGACATAGAGACTTCAGTTCTTCCTGTCACACTCAGTTTTCTTATCACCTGAGTTGCCATGAAAAAGAGAGTTCTAATTTTTGTAATGATTTTAAGAACTATTATTTGAGGTCAAGCATGATTTCTTTATTTTCTTGTTTTAGGATGTAAACATGGGCTTTGAATTCCTCATTCACAATTCTTTTCAAATGTTTAGGACAGGTTTATGCAAAATTGGACTTTTGATAGACACCCTTGACATATCAGAATTACTGAGAGTGGTAGGTTTAGATCCTGACCATAAACCTGTTTATTAGGTGCCTAATTTGAGAAACTAGTCACTGACTTTTTGAATCCAGTCTCTCTATAACTTATCACAATTCTCATGACCTGGAGAGATACATTTCTGATATTCCAGATGTCTTCTGTTCTTTACATTCAGCAAATTTTGTGTAGTCATGTATTACATATATGCACATGAAATTAATTTTTATTCATATAGACACACTGTGTATATTCAATTTATAGGCTTTTCAAAATATTTAGTCAGAGTTTATTTTTAGAGATTGTAGTGAGGTTTCTCACATAGACAAATTTTTTTTAAACAAATATATTTTCAACCTTAGTCACCCTATGCCTTAGAGTAGATCTTTGCAAAGCATTGGAAAGACTGGGGTAAAATCTAGTGCCACTCAAGAAAGTAAACCCTGTTAATTTACATGAGCCACATTATAGCATCATTAATACCATGCTGTAAGTAGCTGAGGTAATGTCATTCTACATACAATTTGCCTAATTACTCCCATTGAGCAGACTAATTTGTAATTTTGTAAAAATATTATGATTAAACACTTTTACTTTGTCAACTGATACCATATTTAACATATGCAAATATTTAGTTATGCAACATGTACCTTACAAATAGTTACTTCCACTATAAACATTTTGGGAAAAAACAAAACAAAACAAAACTTGTAGGGGAGTAGGTCATTGTCTAAAATGTAGTTGCTGTTAGTGGTAAAATTTGGAGGGACTAATCTTCAAGATATTTTATCATCAGCAGAACCATGATTTAATACATACAAAATTATGGCCTAGTGGAAATACTGAAGTAATGTACAAAATATAGGATCGGCCTGCCACTGAATCTAAGAAGATAAAATTCAGGATTGGGGCATTCAGAAATTAGCAACCATGCATTTGCTGCATGTGCTTCTATGTAACATGAAAACTCCTGGATTATATACACCAGGCCATGTATGGTCGTCAATTTCTGCAATATCGTGCTTTGATAGTAAGGATTTGCATATATGAAGATTTGCTTTCCAAAACGCTTGTCCCTTTCTTTGCACCTACACCATTCTATTCACTCTTTCACAAAGGAAATTAGTTTCCTTTGTCAAGGGAAAGAGATTGTTGGCAACAACCAATCAATGCAAAATACTGTAACAAGACTCGCCATGAAGTATTGTTGGTATAAAGTTCTGATCAAGAAAATAATGAAAAATACTTTGAGTAGTGCCCAAATGCAGCTGCCTTGTTTATAGGAGATGAAAGTCTACTAAGTTAAATTTGCCTTTTTTAACCTGATATCGCAGTCTAACTTTCATCACATCTGAGGTGGAAAATGATGTGGTTAACACTTCTTTATTCAAAATAGACTTCAAACTGAAAAACCACAAGATCTTTAGCTAACACATAATAATTTTCATTTAAATGTTTTTCTGTCCTGATTTATCTGTTAAAATATAATTGTTTAAATATCCTTGTTTAAGTTAAATAACATATGTTACTACATCACAGTTGCTAAATTCTGGTGCCTGTGGTCCTCTACAACAATATAAAAATTGTGACTCTTTACAACTAACTATTCTGTAAATATTGTTTAATTCTTTCTGCCCATAAAAGATACCATCATTAACACAGGTTTTTAAATTTTTATAAAAAATGACAGTGAATTCAGGGATGTAAATATAAAAATAATTCTGATGTAAGCAACACAGATACAAGCTTTCCAAGCAAATTATAAATAAAATGACAGGCTAAAATGAGAGGGACATATACCAGTATAGCTCAAATATAAAGGTTTTTTTAATATTTTCAATATAAAATAATTATTTTATGAGCATTTATATTGTATATTAAATGAATATTACAATATTATGACAAAAGAATTGATTACTCCGATAAGCTGACATTAAGGATGATTTTTTTTTCTTTCTCATGTTGTATGCACAAAAACACAGTTTCTTTTAAGTATTCAAAGATGTTATTAAAAAGAAAAAACTCAAAGTTGAATATTTATGTCTCTTTTGGGCAACTTGAAAATTGAATTTTAACTACCTGTGGTTTTTGTTGCTCGCACTCTTGTTTTCTTTTAACATCTTTTGACCAAATTTTAAAGAGGGAAAATCTAATAACGTCTAAGCATGTTCTAGGATTTTCTTCTCTTTCTGTAATCACGGCTGTTGATTGTCAGGTGAAGTTACAAAAATTAATTCTTCATCTCCTGTATTTTGTTTTGATCCTGATATACTCATTATTCCTATTTTAACCAAAAGCTACAGTGTGTCACCTATAATTGAGGGTAATTAACAGCATTTTTCCTAAGAAAGTAAATATAAATTTTCAAACCTCTTTCCTATGCAAGCCTGTAATTCAACCATGCAAAATAACTTGTTTAAAATGAACATTTTCACTGACCGGTCAGGAATGTTGTTGCTTTGGTTTGTTTATGCGAACTATTTCATTCCACAACTATCCATCGAGTTGTTACTTTACATGAGGGACTGAATTAAGCACTGAGATTACAACAATGAGAAAACTGAATCTTTTCTATGTAGTTTTATTATTCTAGTCAGAGGAAAATATTCACTAACTCAATTCCATGTCAGTTGTTAAAATTGTATTGAATTTGTACAAGAAAATATACAGGGGCTTATATAGATCCTTATAACATTTATTCAGGCCTCCCACACCCACATAATAAGGAGGCTTTGCTTTTAGATAGAGCCAGAAGTCCTGAGCCAGGTCTGGTTGAGTCAGGTTTAACATGGTGTGGATGGCTCCCAGCATGGAGAAAAGGGAGGAAGGCAGTATGAATGAGGGGTCTGCTTTATTCATAGCTAAGAGCAGATAGTGTGAGGTAGGGATAACGGGACGAGGCTCAAGTAAAGGGTCCTTTGCCTTCATTAAGGGTCCTATTGGCTGTCTCAGTGCCCACCTTAGCAACCGGGTCTGAAAGGTAATGATTTTCCCTGGGTCAGGAATTAGCCTTCCGGGGAGCCAGACACAGAATCCCCAATTCCATCCCATGGCTCATTTAGAGTCTCGGGGCCTTTGTACTAGAATTGTGATTCAGCACCCATGTTTCCGAACTATGATATCATTAGTGACATTTGGTCCCCTCGCTATAGGAGGCAATCTGCACACAGCCCCAGCTAGGGCAATAGAAATCAGTTGGGGACCCACAACCCTGTTGTTCAAATGGATTGAATCCTGGGCACCCATAAAAATCATGGCTTCCCAGGTTTATAAACTGATAGTAGTAGCTCCTCCAATCTGTCCTAACTAATTTACAGAGGTCAATGTCCAGCAACCTGAGAGGTTGTCAGGGGGCGGATGGTACCAAAAGTAACATTACCTAGAATTTCTCCTGAGCTAAAGGAGGTGAGGAGAAAGGAGTACACCTCTTCTCATTGCATTCCCCAGACCTCAGCTTTGTCAGTCCAAAGACAATAAGGACAAGCATCACAACCATGGTCATACTAGTCTTACCTTTAGAGGGTCAGGTCCCAATTGAGCAGTCCACTGTTTCACCTGCTTGAGACAAGAATGGTGAACCCATGTCAAAATTCCGTCAACCTTGAGAATTTAGGGGATTGTGAGGACAACTGTGTAAGGTCCTTTCCAGGCGGGAGTCAGTCCTTCACTCTGAAAAGCCTTGATGAAGATAGTATTCCTGGGCTGGAACAGGTGGCATGGTGTAGAGCTGGGCAGGGGCTGAGTAGCTTGTACATAGGAGTGATTAGTTTTCTGTACCTGTTGGAGAGACTTGAGATACTTTAACAGGGACTGGTTAGAAAATTCTTCTAGTACTTCACTTTTGACTTTGGGGAACAGGGAGAGGGTCTTCCAAACATAATTTCATAATGAGTAAAACCTGCTTTATAAGGGTTGCACCTAACTTTAAGGACAGCCAAAGGCAGCAGGCTAACCCACCCTTCACCAGTTTCCAACAACAATTTGGTCAGAGTAGATTTTAGGGTCCAGTTCATCTGTTTCACTTGCTTCAAGCTTTGGGGTCAATAGGCACAGTGGAGTTTCCAATTTATACCCAGTGCCCTACTGACTGAGTTATAGAGACTACAAAGGTGGGGCCATTGTCAGAGCCAATAGACACTGGTAGTCTGAATCTGGGAATTAATTGCTGAAAAAGTTTCTTTGCCACCACAGTGGCAGTCTCTTACTGAGTAGCATAGACCTCTGCCCAACCTGAGAAGGTATCTATGAAAACCACGCGGTAGTGATAGCCACCTGCTGGTGGTTTGATCTCTGCGAAATCCACTTCCCAGTGTTCTTCAGGATTCTAACCCCAGAATCTGACTCTGAGGGGTGCAAATGGGCCCTGGCGGGTATATACTTGCACATAGGTTGGGCACCGAAGAGAGGCCTGGTGGGCCAGCTCCTGCAGCTTTGAAAAACAGTATCTTGGAGCTAGAAGCTTAGCCATCTTGGAGCCCCCAGGTGTGTGACTGAATATAGCTGCTGGATGAGCTGTCATCCTAATGCCTGGGGGAGGTAGATGTGACCATCTGGATATTTCCACCAGACTTGGTGATCTTTCTTTCCTTGAAGCCAGCTTGCTTCTTTATCTTCCTCTTCATTGTAAGTGGGGCTAGTCAGGAGCAAAAGTGGAGGAGGACTTACAGTAGATAGGATGGTTAAGGGTTCAGCTGGCCTCAGGGCTACCTCCCTGGCTGTAGGACATGCAAGTTGATTTCCCTTAGCCTCGGGTGTATTGTCCTTTTGGTGACCCTGAATATAAATAACAGCCACCTTCTTGGGAAGCCACACCACCTCTAGGAGAGACAATATCTCTTCTTTGTTTTTGACAGTCTTTCCTGTGGCTGTCAGAAGCCCTCTCTCCTTGTAGATGCTCATGTGGACATGTAGAGTAGGAAAGGCATATCTATTGTCAGTGTATACATTTGTCTTCTTTTCCTTTCCCCATCTCCAGGGCTGTGCCAAGGTGATCAGTTCTGGCTTTTGGGCTGAGGTCCCCTTGGGCAGAGACTGGGCCCAAATGACTTGATCAACTGTAGTCACTGCAGCTCCCACCCTCTGCACCCCACTTACCACATTGCTACTTCCATCTGTGAAGAGGATGACATCCACCTCAGCAAAGGGGTTATCTGTTAAGTCCAGTTGGCCTCCCTGGGTCTGGTCCAGCACCTCCTCATAGTTGTGAATTGGGCTGTTGGGGTCATCATCTGTCATCAGTGTAGCTGGATTGAGAACCTGTCCTGCTGAGAAGACTGTGCTAGGCTGATCAAGCAAGAGGCTGTGATACTAAGTGAGGCGGGCATTGGAACCCATTTGTTAGTAGGCCCCCTGAGCAGAGTCTCTATTGACTGAGGGGCAGTTAGGACTAGGTCCTGTCCAAGAGTCAATTTATCAGCCTCCTTGACCAATAAAGCTGTAGCAGCTACTGCCCGAAGACATAAAGACCATTTTGAGGCCACAGGATCTAATCTTTTAGAGAGATAGGCCACAGGGTACTTCCAGGGTCCCAAGGACTGCATTAAGTTACCTTTAGCAATCCCTCTTACCTCATGGATGAATAGATGAAAAGGCTTAGAAACATGGGGTAGTGCCAGAGCCGGGGCTGATACCAGAGCTCTTTTCAGATTCTGGAAGGCCTTTTCTTCATCTATTCCCCATTCTAGGGGTTGATTTTCTCCCATGGCAGAATGGAGGGGCCATGCTGTCTCAGCAAACCCAGGTATCCATAGGTGACAGTATCCAGCTGCACCTAGGAATTCTCATACCTGTTTCTTGGTAGTTGGTGTAGGTATCTGGAGGATGGCCCTTCCTCCTTCTGAGATTTCACACCCCAGGTATGATTCTTTAGGGGCACAGAGTTTTGGCTTCTTGGCCAAGACATGGTAGCCCAACTCCTGTAGTAACTGAAGAAGCTCTCATGTCCCCTGAAGAACTTCTGAATAACTAATAGCAGGTAATAATAAATCATACACATATTGAACCAGGGCAAGGTTAGGGTGGTGGGATAAAAAACTCACCAAGTTCTTCTGGAGGGCCTCACTGAACATGGTGGGTGCATTTTTGAATCCTTGAGGCAGCCAGGTCTAGGTGAGCTGGAAGGAGTTGCTGGAAACTGGGTCAGTCCACTTGAAGGTGAAGATAGGGTGGCTAGTTTGGGTAAGGGGCACACTGAAAAAAGCATCCTTTAAATCCAGCACAGTATACACTTGGTGCTCAGGAGACAGCAAACTCAAGAGGGTATAAGGGTTGGGGGCAGTAGGATGCAGAGTTACCACTCACTGGTTAACTTCTCTCAAGTCCTGAAATGGACTATAATCTGATGTCCCTAATTTCTGTACCAGCAAGAATGGGGTGCTCCATGGAGACTGACAGGGAGTTAATATCCTAAAGTCCATCAACCTCTTAATGTGAGGGGCTTTCCCCTGTCTGGACTTCTGAGAGATGAGGTAATGTTGAGGTCTTATCCCAGCAAGGGGAATGGGGAGTCAAGTATCACCAGAAAAGAGTGAGTAACTTGTTTTGATCCCAGGTTCACCAACTGCTCACTCATGAGCAGGCAGTTTTGTACTGCTTCCATGGCCCCCTAGATGGAAATGGTTTGTGACAAAAGCTCTCCCAGGGAAGTCTTTAACACTGACCTCTTAGTGCCAGTGTCCGCCAGGAAATGGACCTGTTGGCCCCCTACTTCAACATTTACCATAGGCTCCCAGGGACAAGAGAGGAGGAGCTCTGGCCCCCTCAGTCTGATTCTTCCTTTCCCTGGACATGGGGACGGATAGTACCTTGGCAAAGGGCCTGTGGGGGCATTCATTTTTCCAGTGCCCTTCCTCCTTGCAATAGGCACATTGATTTCTGCCCAGTGATGGGTGTCCTCCTGGCTTTCTAGGCACCTGCCCTTTGGGCTTCCCAAAGTTGACAAGATCTCTGCTTGTTTCTTTGCTGATCTTTCTGCCATAGCTGTGGCCAATTTTTGTTTTTCTGAGTCCCTATTCTCAAACACCTTTTGGGCTACTTCTAACAGCTGAGATGTGTTCATTCCTGGGATTCCCTCCACTTTTTGTAATTTTCTCCTAATATTGGGTGCAGACTGAGTAACATCAGCCAAATTTATATCTCTATTGTTCTCTGGGGAAGAAGGATCACATGGGGGTATAAACCCAGAAGGACTTTCTGAATCTCTCCAGGAATGCAGCAGGGAACTCTTCTGGTCCCTGCATTACTTTAGAGGTTTTATAACAGATTTATAGGTTTCTGAGCTGCTGCTCAAATCTCATTCAACAAGTTCTGGTGAAAAGGGATCAAAGCCTATTTCTCCCCTGAAGAATTTGGATCCCATTCAGGCCACTCCGAGGGGAAACCTGTTTCAGCAATTTGTGGGCCTCCTCCACCAAATGCCCTCCCAGTAAAACCTTTCTAGCCTCAAACCTGATCCTGTCCTGCTCCTCAGCAGTGAACAGAGTCAATAACAAATGTTAACAGTTATCCCAGGTCGGTAGATGAATCCTAAAAATTGACTCAGTCAGGGAAATCAGACCCTGGGGCTTCTCAGAGAATAGTGGATTATGGATTTTCCAGTTGTAGAGGTCAGAAGTGGAAAAGGGAACATATAACAGGAATGGGAGGGAGGATGGGCTTCTTAGGGAGGAGGGGCCTCCCTCAAAAGCAAGAGAATCTCTGGACTGCATCTTCCTGAGGTGGTGACCTCCTTCTGGGATCAGAGAGGCTCTCATATGGGGGGGTGTAGCAGGATAAGTAGAGGAAGAAACAAGGGATTTGGGATTCAGAGGCAGGTGGGTTGGGACAGACAGGAGAGGGGATCCAGCTAGAATTATATGGAGGTGGATGGGGGAAAACTTCCCTGGCATCTGACTGATGCAGAACCAGTTTCTGTCTCTGGAGTTTGCCCATGAGGGGGACAACAGCTTTTGGAAAAAAGCAACTTTTAGTAGGCCTTTGTGGCACAGGCCTTTAGCCATGGAGGAGGGTGCTGCACTAGAGTAAACCAGGAGTTGATGTAAGGGAACTGATTGGGGTGTCCTGGTGACCCAGTAATAACCTTCCAAACCGCTTGAATGAAGCCAGGATTGAAGGAGCCCTCAGAGGGCCAGCCCACACCAAAAAAGGGCCACTTGAGCTCACAAAAAGTGAAAAGTTTGTTCTTTGACATTTTCACTCCATAATCATCTGAAAATCCTGAGGAAATATTTCTAACCATGCAGACTAAGGGCATAACAGGTTGTGAGGATGATGACCCATGATAGAGACTTAGAGCAGGCAGGAGATACCTAAGAACAGGAGCTGCAAGAGCAGATAAAAAGAGAAGAAAACATCCAGACATAGAGAAAAAGCCTTAGTGTTTATGTGGTGCACCTTTGAATGATGTCACAACAGATAAAGGAAAGGGGTATTCCCCTGTGGGGAGGAACCATTCAGTTGGTCAATTGGCCACAGGCCTCTCAGCCACTTTAAGGACCATCCAGGCTTTAGGGTGTATTTATCTCATTACAAGAGCACCCACGTGGCCTTTCTTAGATCTGTCCATGGAATCACAGTATGACCTCATTGAGACACCATAAGTCCAAGGGGGGGGGTTCCCCTCTTTGTCATGGGGAACGGATGGAACAGTCAATTGCTTACACTGCCTGTTACCAATCACTCACCCATTCATACAGCAGCCACTAAGAGGTTAAAAACATTCTAAACCCTTCCCTGGAGATTTCTCAGATTGGCCTACTTGCAGCCAGACCAGACCAGAGAGCCACCTCAGTCAGCATCTTGACCTTAGGAGGGAAATTCCAGGAAATACCTTCATCAAGGACTACTGTTCCCCACCAGAACCAGAAGGATCCTTACCTGCACACCAGAGCAGATGGACTCCAGAAAATTTGGAGGGTGTCTCAGGTGTCTCTGAAGTCCCCTCAGGGTCAACAGTGAGACAACAGGGCCCTAGAATGTCTCAGGGGGTGCCTCCCCTATAGTTTGCTGCCACAGATGTTAGGGACCACAGTGAGGCTGGTCCATGCACCATGGCTTTCTTGCTGGGGCCTCCAGGTTTTCTACCCGAGTGAGTTAGAACAATAGAGATGGACCACACTCTGTCAGATTGGATTCCATTTGTTAAATATGGCAGCCGAGAAGGGGCCAGTGCCTGGAAAGTTCTTTTGGCCCCAAGAAATGGTTTGATTTCTCCTTTTAAATCATGCTTTCAGTTGGGGAGAGCTCAAGGGGAGAGTGAGCGGGAGTTTATAGAAGCAGAACCATGCCAGGTTAGTGGAGGGGCACAAGGAAGTTTCTCACACTACTTGAGCTACAAAACATCCTGCAACTGCAGCAAATTTACTGCCAAACAGGATGTGGGGGTTTGGGGTGCTTTGTCCAATCATGAGTACTTTGTCCAAGCACAGGTACAAACTGGTGTTGAGGCTCAAGATGGAGTTGGGTTGGCTATCACAATCCTACTTTGTATATCCTATGACACTTATTCCTTTTTTTTCCATTTCTTAAATTCATTGCATACATTTTAGCATCCCTACTTTCACTATTTGAAGACTTTCTGAAACTCTCACATTTTTAAATAAACTTCAGTATCCCTCTTGAGGGATCCTGCAAAATTGCTTTTCTATTTACACTTTCATTTAGAGCTGAATAGAAGGCTAATCTCCTATTTGATTAAAATAAATAGATATTGAGTGCAATTTTAGGTTCATTATCATGCTTACTTTTGGTTATAACTGTTTTTCCTCATGATAATTATGGTAGAAAATAGCCATTATCTTGTTTTAATTTTGTAAAAAACATTTAAATGAATTGTCATCCATATAACCTTATAGTTAATGTTTTCCTGAAATCAATGAACTTTACTGTATACTTACATTCTTAGTCATAACTGTGTAATTCTTCCTAGGTTATAGCTTTTCTTCCTTTCTTTAAATAAAATTTAATTTTTTTTTTGCTCTCTTTATCACACATATGTTGATATCTGTAATACTGGAGGGATTGCAACAGAAATGTGACAATCTGAGGGAAAAGAACAAAGCATTGAAATGACATTCTATTCTACTAGGTCCATTTTCCCTTGACTAGTACACAGACCTTCCGTAACTACTTCAAATACCAGTTGTTTCATCTCTAAAACACTGTTTTTCTTTTAATTTTTAATTTCTACTAGTGTTTCAAAAGCCTTTTTTATAGATTCCATGGGCTCTCAATTTATGTCAAGATTCCTCATGGATAGCTTCAGAAGGGACTCTGAGTCCTAGCAGTTTTCTTGTTTCTTTTACCTCTGCCTCAAAGTAATTCCTCTTCTACAAGCCTTATGTCATGGGATTCCAAATACAATATCATTGAAAGTGCATTTTGAGTTGGGCATGTTAGAGCATGCCTACAATCCGACTCTGAGAGGCTAAGGCAAGAAGGAAGATCACAAGTTCAAGAGTCTGAGCAACTTAGTAACTTAACAAGAACCTGTCTCAAAATAAAAAGCAAAAATTACTGTGATTTAGCTCAGTGTGGAGGCCTTGAGTTCAATTCCTAGTATCAGGATGGAAGGAAGGAAGGTGGAAAATAAGGGTGGGGATGAGAGGGAAATAGGGGAGGAGAAAGGAAGGAAGATAGTATTTGTGAGGGAAAATAAAACTACTAAGAATTGGATTATATCAGCATTAAATTACAAGAAGCTATACTATACCCCTTGGCGATGACTTCCAGCACTTCCATATTACCTGAGGTATTGATATTGAGCCTTATATCAAATTGGATGCAAATATTGTTTACTATTATGTCCTTATTCCAGTCTTACTTTAAAGTTACAATAGAAAAATCACCATGTGGCTATTTGTTACTTCACTGGTCAACAAAGTTGATTTGGCTGATCTGGTTGGCCTGGAAAATACCACCTCCTTTTCTAGTCTACCTGCTTGCTGTCCAAATTATCCAAATAGGGGAATTTCAGACTGGAGTCTAAAGTGGGTTTCTTTATGGATGTAATATGCAATCATGGTAAAATAACCATAGTCTCTTCTTTTAGCTTCTTCTGTTGGTATTTCCTTATTTGTATTATTTAATGTTAGGGTACTATTTGGTGCAGGCACTGGTCTTTTAGTTTCTCCATTTAACCTACTCCCATAAGCCTAAAATTCAGTGACTCCAAAATTACATCTCCGGTCTGGGCTTTCCATTCAAATGCAAGTTAATACATCCAGCTACCCACTTGACATCTGCAATTGAATGTCTATATATCTCAAACTTAGCACATTGAAATTGAGCTTTAGATTTTTTCCCTAAATCTGATACACCCATATTCCTCTCCATTTCAGCTTATTGCACCTTAATCCTCTCATTTGTCAAAAATTATTGGAATTATCCTTGCTTCCAATTTCCCTTGTGTCTTAGTTACTTTTCTTCATTGCTGAAACAAAATACTTGACACCCATAGAAAAGGAACAAAGATTTATTTTGGCTTACAGTTTGTAGAGGTTTCAGTCCTTAGTTGGTTGGCTCCAAGGTAGGCTGTCAAGGAAAGGAGCATTGTGGAGGAGAAACAGTTCCTGGCTGAAAGAAGACAGCAAAGCATCAAGTGACAAGTAACAAGCAACAGCAGACCTCTTTTTGTCTCTTATATCTTAGCATGAATCAATCTCTACATCACATCTTTAATCCAGGCATCACATAATCTACATCCAGCCACTTCCAAAGAACTCTACCTATGACTGCATGAGGCTTTGGGAAAACATCTAGACACAAGCCATTACATTCCACCCTTGTTCCCCCAAAGATTCAAGCACATCCTTCTATGGAAAAAGCATTTAGTCCATCTCCAAATTTGCCAAATTCCTAACATTGCTGAAAACTCCAAATCTAAAGTCTCCTCTGGGATTTAAGGCAAATTCATAGCTGCAAGCCCCTGTACAAATGAAAGAAAGTTAAACACTTTCCACATGCAATGGCAAGAGATAAACACCCCCATTTCAAAGACAAGGATAGAAAGGAAAATGGGACCAAAGTAAGTCCAAAATCCAGCAGGGCAAATATTAAGTCCCGTGGTTCCATGTCTAGCATCTGAGGAAAGCTGTGGCAAGATGTGAATTCCAAAGGCCTTGGGGGCTCTGCTCCTATGGCACTGTGTGGTTGCAGCTCTCATGGCTTTTCTCTTAGACTGGCTTCTCTCACTCCTTGGAGCTTTCCTCAGAAGACCAACATTCCTGGCTTCTCTAATATTCTGAGGCCTTCACTGCACCATTGGTTTGACACACAACTTCACACACTGCCCTCTTAGGAGCCCACTCTCTGACCTCCCAGACTTTCCTCTGAAATCTGAGTGGGTGGAAATCTTCCTGATCCCAAAACTCTTGCATTCTGCATGCACCTAAAACCAGCACCATATGTATGATGCCAAGGTGTGCTGCCAGCTGGAGCGGTACCCAGGCCTCCTTCTCTTTAGGTTGTAGGAGTCAAGTGTCTGGCTAGCTGAGCACTCTGAACCCAATCTTAAGAAACAAATTCCCTAGGCTACTGTCATTCTGGAACATATTGCTATGGGGCTCTCTTCTGAAAGCAAAGTCTTTCACTTTTGGAAGTTTGAGGCTGAAAGGCTGTAGTCCTGTTGTTTCTTGTTATATCTATCTTGTCCATTCTCCAGTTCCTTCCCAGCAGTCAAGTTCTCCTGTGCTCCATCTTTGTAGTCTGCAACTTTACTGGTGCTTCCATTCTTGCTAAAATAAAAATGTAAATCATTTTTGCTGGGCTCATTGCTCTTGATTGTCAACATGAATCTGGCTAAATGTCCCCCAGTAGTAGCCATACTACTTACTGAACATTTGGCTGCCTTGAAATTTCATCTGCCAGATTAATCAGTCCACTGCCCTTAATCTTAGTCACAGGCAAAGTCTCTGGACACAAGCAAAATACAGACATATTTTCTTCCAGAGCATGACACACAAGAGCCAATGAAGTCCTTCTTCCCAGCAGAAACCTCTTGAGGCTGGTCTTTACCGGCAGCATTTCTAACAGCATTTTGGCCTTCTGAGCTTTGACCAGAATCTCCCATGAAATACAGTTTAAGGCATTCCAGGACTGCTTCTTCTGCCAGCATCTCCAGACCTTTCCAAACTCTACTCACAAGGCAGTTCCAAAGGCTCTTGAGCCACATGGCCAGGAATTGTGACAGCAATCATCCTACTTCTCTTGTCTTAGTTACTTTTCCTCACTGCTGAAAAAACTACTCAGCACCCAAAGTTAAAGGAGGAAAAGTTTATCTAAGCTCAAGGTTTGTAAAAGTTTCGGTCCATAGTTGGTTGGCTCCAAAGCAGGGTAGCATGGCAGAGAGGCATTGAAGAGGAGAAAGAGGTCATGGCTGGCAGAAGATAGCAGAGCAGCAAGTGACAAGAAAGCAACAACAACAATAGCCCTCTTTCTGTCTCTTATATTTTACCATGAATCAATCCAAGCATCACATCCTTAATTCCAGCATCACATAATCTAGAGCCAGCTACCTCCCAAAAGCCCATCTAAGACTACATGAGGCTGTGGGGGACATGTAGACACAAGGTGTAACACCTCATATCTGACTGAAACTTCAGAATATTTGGAGGGTCCTGCTATACTCATCTCCATCTCCACAACTGCCATATCTGAGCCACTATTTGATTTTATATGTATAGCCTACTTCTCTAGCTTGTTCCCCTTATTCCACTCCAACAACCCCTCCCATCCTCTATTCTCAACCACAAAGCCAGAATGAAGCTTTTAAAATGTGGATCAGCACTCAGTGATGGCATTCCTCTATTCTGAACCTCCTACTTTGAATGGGAAATGTTGACCCAATGGGTCCTAAGTTATGATTAGTTAGGAATAAAAAAAAAATTCTTGAGTGCCATTGCACAGTAGAATGAATGTAGATGAGGACAGTGGATATTGTGAAGTAGGAAGAAAAGATCCAAAGGGGAAAGTGAAGTGGGAGGGATTGGGGAAAGGAAAGAAGGAAATGGAATTAATATGAGAAAATGAAAAAATGGAAACAAAGTCTTTGTAAATAGGGAGGTGTGGAGGGGTTGAAGGGAGGGCAGGGGAAGGGGGAAAAATAAGAACCAAGATAGATTATATAAAGGTACAAATTTCCAGTGATGAATGTCATTATGTTGTATACCTAAAATGTACCAATAAAATTAATTTTAAAAAGGTACAACAAATATTTTGAATATTTCCACCATAAAAATAGGTATTTGAACACTACAAAACTGATTTGAACTTTACAAAATCTATACATATATCAACACATCAAATGGTACTCATTAGTTCACCTTATATTAAGATTAATTATATTAATTCATATAATTAATAATTATATGAATTAATATACATCTTATATTAATTCATCTTCTTTTAAGACACGTTTAAATTGAAAAGCAAAATAAAGCAAAAGGAAATAAAACAAATTAGAAAGCCTCCTAAAACTTTCCCCATCCTGATCTCTGTTCTAACTCAGAAGAAAAACAATGTCTAGTTAATCTGCCACAAGAGCCAATACAATCTGGCTTCATGCTGTCTCCCTCTCTGCTTCCATCACCTTGCTATGCCTTTGCTCATGTACTCCGTGTGAATAGATCGCCTTCCCTGTTCTTCAGTCAGTGCTCAGTATAATACCGTCTTAGCTCTTTTGCACTCATTTCTCCACTCTGTCTGTTACGTTCTTCCTTTGATTCCTCAGTGGCACCATTCTTCACCTCAAGTTTGTCCAAGTGTTAGTTTGCCAGGGGGCCTTCTCTAGCTACCTCTACTTTTACTTTTTTCAACTCTACTATTTCTCCCCTCAGATTTTTCTCCCTCAACCTCTTTCTTTTTTATTTTATATGTACACTTTTGCAGTACACAGTGATTACATTCCTCCTGGAGGCTTGGTACGTATGAAAACACACTCCAATGCTTTGTTCATCTATTTCCCTCCCTTCTTCTTCCTTCTCTTGGTCTCTTTCCCTTTGCAAAAGATCTGTCTCCCTATTTTCTATTATTTCTCTTTTATTTTTCTGTTTATTTATATTTTGGGTTTCTCATAGAAGAGAACCCACGCAATATTTATGGTTGTGTATCTGATTTATTTCACTGTGATCTCAAAGTGTATCCATTTTCCTGCAAATGACTCAAGTTTTTCTTTATGGTAGAATAGTACTTCACTGTGTATGGCTATCACATTTTCTTTATTTATTCATCAGTTGACGGACATGTAGGCCACTTACAGTCAATATTTAGCTATTGCAAATTATGCTTTTATAAACATGAGTATGCATGTATCATTGTAGTATGATGTCTTTAATTCTTTGGGGAAGATATTTAGAAAGGAAATATCTGGGTCAAATTGAATTTCTAGTTTTAGCTTTTTGCGCACTCTCCGTACTGATTTCCACAGTGGGTATACTAGTTTATATTTCCGCCAACAGTGTAGAAGGGTTCTTTTCTCCACACAGCCTCAACAGCACTTGTTATCATTTGATTTTTCATGATAGCTATTTTTTCTGAAATAAAATGGAATCTTAGGGTTATTTTAATTTACATTTCTCTAGTTGCTAGAGGGATGGAAGATTGTATAATGTATTTATTGGTCATTTGTACTTGTTTTTCTAACAAGTATCAATTCATTTCAGATGCCCATTTTTTATTGGATATTTTTGGTTGGGGGGGTTCAATTTTTTTGAGTTCTTTATATATTCTAGATATTAGAACTCTGTCTGAGGAAATACTGGAAAGACTTTTTCCCCATTCTACAGGTTGTCTCTTCACTCTATCAGTTGTTTTCAATTTCTTTCCTTCCTTCTTTCTTTCTTTCTTTCTTTCTTTCTTTCTTTCTTTCTTTCCTTCCTTCCTTCTTTCTTTTTTTCTGTGCAGAATCTTTTTAATTTGATATGATCCTATTTGTTGATTGTTTATGTTATTTCTTGTCCACTGTGGTTCCATCCTTGCTTATGTGTATTTCTTCAAGAGTTTTACATATTTTAATAGATAAGATGTTTCTGTTTTAACATTTAGATCTTTGATACATTTTCATTTTACCCTAATACATGGACAAATTTATGGATCTAGATTCAATCTTCTAACGTGGATAGCCAGTTTTCTCCCACCATTTATTAAAGAAGCTGTCTTTCCTTCAGTGTATGTTTGTGGTGTCTGTCAGAAATCAGCTAGCTGGAGGTGTATGCTGGGTGTTTTTGTCCATCCTCTATTCTGTTTTATTGATTGTGTCTGTTTTTGTAACAGTACCATGCTGGGTTGTTTTATTTTATTTTATTTTTTATCACTGTAGCTTTGTAATATACCTGGAAATGCAGGATTGTAATGTCTCCTGCTTTGCTCTTGTTACCCAGGATTATTTTTGCTATTCTGAGTCTTTTTCTGGTTCTGCATAAATTTGAGGATTGTTTTGTCTAGTTCTGTGAGGAATGGTGTTGTTACTTTGAGACTGCGTTAAGTGTGTATAACAATTTTATAAGTAAGGCCATTTTGACTATTGTTCCTCCATCTCCTTCTAACCTGCAGTAAATTTACTTAGTCTACTGGAAGATAAGCTCCATTAAATTAGAGTGGGTTTTTTCCCCCTTTTAGTTACAGTTTAGTCCTCTCTAAATGAAATAAAATACTTGTTAAATGAATTAATGACTTTCTGAACATTCTTTTATTATTTCCTTTGATATTTATTTATTTATTTATTTATTTATTTATTTTGGCATTGGGGATTGAACTCGGGTCCTTGGGGTTGCACAGCAGGCAGTGAAACCACTGAGATAAATCCCCAACCCTCCTTTGATTTTTAAACAGTGCATTGATTTTAGCATAGGCATCTCAGTGCTCTTATAGTTTACATGTCAGAGGGATTTTTACATTTTCCTACCATTCTTTCTCTTTTATTATTAGTACATGTTTGCAGTACTCAGTGTTTGCATTCCTTGTGGGGAGTTGGTACATGCACATAGCACATCCCAATTCCTTTTTCACCCCCTTTCCTTCTCCTCCCTCCCCATTCCGTTTTCTTGGAACTTTTTACTTGAGATTTATTCTGCAGATATCTTTTTTGCCAAGCTTTGACTATCTTAGCTCCATTGCTACTAGATTCTGTCCTCTGTTCCTCCCTTTTACACATGTATCAATGTAAGTTCATTGCATTTGTTTCACAAGTATCATTAGTGCAATTTTTCACTGCTAATTTTGAGATAATCCAATAGACAGAAACCAGCAGAAAACAGGTTAAATCAATAGTAAATGTTGCAGTTGCTGAAATTTATTTACCATTCTCTGCCTAACAGCATGTGTCACTGTCACCTTAAACTTTAGATACTTATTAATATTTTTGTCTCTGGATTTTACTTATAGTCTAATTATCCAAGTATAAAACACAGTGCATTAAAACTTATGGATAATGAAAACTATGCAGTTTTTAAAAATGTATTTTATCATCCCTTCTCTGTCCAGAGGAAAAATTTGAACCATAGGATTCTTTACTGTTTGGAGCTGTCATAAGAAACTTTATTTCCTAAAATGTAAATTATAAATTCTATATGAGCTATTTTAATTTAGATACATTTTTCTTTTATCTGTGTTCAATAAAAAAGCATTTTTTCTATTTACCTAATTAATTTAACTCTTGTAGAGGCAATTTTCTTTCAAAATGGAAAGATTTATTATGCTTGCAGTCATAAGGCGAATCATATTTAGTGCTATGAATATTAAGTCTTAACACCTGCATACTAAATTGTGGATTTTCCTTTTTTTCTTTTTTGAATTTTGTCTACCTAAGAGAAATTCTAGTTTCCAGAACAATATATTTAATATTTTAATCAGAAATATATAGATTTTACTCAAATTTCTTTTCTAGAAAAATTGTGTTTTGACATTGTTAAGTGGGAAGTAACACATTTTAAAAATATTTTCCAATACATTGAAATCAAGTGAAGAGATTAATGAGTTCCACTCATTGTCCAATAGGCACATTTTAAATATCAGGTCATATCCAGGATTTGGAGTGAGAAAAATGCTGATGATCACATGTAGCATTTGAAGAAACTACTCTTGCTGACTCCTCTGACACAGTATGAGAATGTTAAATACCTACTTATATCAAGGATGGTTATCCGTACTTTACATATCGCTTTCACTCACCTCTTAAGTGTATTATATTCAGGAGCAGAAAGTCTAAGAATGGAAGTTGTTTTTACTAATTCAAATCCTCCTGGCATATTTTCAGAGAGAATGGCCTTTTTACCTTACTTTGAGTCCAGAGGAGAAAATAGTAATCAGTATACATGATGAAAAAAATCAAGTTTCTAAGACTGGAAAAATCAAGTTTCTAAGACCATTGTTGAGTGGTTATTTAACCCAAAAGAAGTAGTATGGTAACATCAGGATTTTAAATTACTAAAGATGCTTTCTAAATAATAATAATGTCTACTCCTACCCTTTATTTATTTATTTATTTATTTATTTATTTTTTAGTTTGAGGGGTGAAGGGTAGGGGATGGGGAAATAGGTAAAGGGAAGATATGCCATGTATAAGGCCCTAA
Source organism: Heterocephalus glaber (assembly GCF_000247695.1). The sequence continues at coordinate 979,109 of NW_004624837.1, read as the reverse complement.
TAATCTCAATAAATGTGGCCATTATATGCCACACATATGAACTAAGTTTAATAATATCAACAAGAATGAAAAAGGGAAAAAGAAAACTAGAGGAGGGAAGGGAAATGGATTTAAAAAACCAAACAAGCTGTATTATATACACATACCAACTTGCCAGGATGATTGTAAAATGCATGTACTGTAAACTTGTAAAAAGAAATTTTTAAAGTATCATATCTATTTTTTGAATTGCTGTATCTTCAGTAGTTAGTATAAAGCCTAGGACATTATAGGTGCTTAATTAATAATTTTTAAATTGATGATTAATTAATCTAATGTTACAAAAGTTCACTTTTTGGCAGGCTGTTATTATATCCCTAAAAAATGCTTTTCTTTTTTTCTTTTTTCTTTTTGGTAGCGGGGATCAAACTTAGGACCTTGAACTTTTGAGGGAGGCGGTGAAATCATGAGCTAAATCCCCTGCCCCCAAAATGCCTTTCTTTTTAGAAGCAGAAAATGTAAATATTAAAAAGCTTCCCAATTGTGAGTAAATGCCATGTTGAATATAACTTTTCAGTTTTCTTTACTTTTCCCTATAAATTTGACAATCATTAATGTAAACTATTATTGACATTCATTTATAAAATGATTACTTATTGATAACTTGATACTAATTTATTGATAACTTTATTGTCCTAAGCAAAGAGACTATAACAATTAATGAAACAGACAACATCTGTTCCCTCATACACATATGACATGCATATGCATAAATATACATACAATGAAAATGCAATAAAGGAAAATACAATAAAGGAAAATAAAGCTAACTAAGGCACTAGGGAGTCACAGTGTGGGAGTTGGGTAATGCTTTTTTTATTATCCTCAGATTGGTTTTCAGAAATGTTGGCATTTGGTTAGATGCTTTACTGTTGGAGAAAGCCACAGAATGGGGGTCAGAGAACTGGCAACAGGGACAGTAATCTCCAATCCCTGAGAGAACAGACTTAATAAAGTTATAAAATTACAGCTCACTAGGCCCTTCCTTCCTTGCCCTAATTCCTGTCCCCTTCACCTGCTCCTTTTTCCATTGCACAATTCCTTTTTTAGTTTACTTTTAATATTGTTTTTGTACTTCTTCCTAAACAGAGGAGCCCCTACAAGGAAGACTAATTGCCTGCCTTGTGTCTGGAATGCCCAGAATAGTATTTATCTGGCAGCTGGTGCTCAAGAAGTCTTCACTGTATTAATTGTCTGAACTTCTAGGAATAGAATATGAATATTTCATATCCACATTGTATGTCATGGTGGCAAAAAGTGAAGACAGAGTGAGGACCAGGATCACATATTGTATGGCTTTATAGGCCATGGAAAGAAATTTGAAGTTTCTTCAAACTGTTGTAAGAAATTGTTTGGTGGTTGAGAGAAGGAAGATGAAATAGTCTGAGTCATATGTTTACAGATCTCATAGGCTTTGTGGAAGTCAAGCAAAGAAAATATATACACAGTCCAGTTTCTCCAGCAGCTTTCAGCTGAGGGGAGAGTTACAACAGTGTGCCAATAACTTGCCTTATCCAACTTTAAAAATTGCAACTGATACACACATCAAGGTAGAAGAATAAAAAAGATTTGAAGCTGTGGACTGGAAAGAGGGTACTAGAGCTGGATCCTGAATAAATGTACAAAGAGAATTCTGGGCAACACTGAAATAATGAGAAAGGGACAAATCCAACACAATCTACTCAAGAAAAAGAAATAAGGTTGAACATTTTGATGTTGTGAAGTGAGGAGATGACAGTGCCAGTGAGTGCTTTACGTACATTAGCTCAATTTTCACAATACACTAGTGAGTTAGAGCTGATATTTTCACCACATTTAAGAGACACAGACTGAGGCTCAGGAAAAATCATTCAAAATTTTATTCATCTAGATAGTAAAAGAAAAGTAATGTAGTCTTGAGTCTATTTGAAACTAATGCTTATGCTTTTGCCTATTATAATTGATTGATGATTTAATAATAGTATAATCACAATACAAAGATTTATCCAAATTTTTGCACCTAATCAGTTAAATTAAATTAATATTCATTGTGCATAACAGTGACTACCAGTGTAAGTAATGCTGTATAAAGCACTGTAATCATGCAACTGAATATGTGTCCTTCAAAATTAAAAGAAAGCATTTGTAATAAGAATGCCAACATTTGTTATGAGATATTAATATTTATGTTTCTTTCATTTATTTGTGTGTGAATGTTAGCCATAAAGAAGATAAATTAAAGAAATTAATATATGCCTATAATTTATAAGAACATAATGAACTCTTGATTCTGTGTCACAGTGGCCTTCAAATCAGCATGCTACACAATTCTGACTTGAAACTAGTCTTTTAGGTATCCATGTTTCCATGTAAAAGTTTGTGATCTGAGATGTCACAATCATTAAGCATTAATATGAACAAAATAAAGTTTTGCTTAATGTCATTCCTTTTCAAAGTTTTAACCTTTTCTTGTTTAAATTATTGGACTTAAGAATACACTCATTAAATTTCCCAAGTAACACAGAAATGATCACATGACCTGGACTTAGAAGACAGCAACAACATTAAAAAAATAAAAAGGAAACTTAATAAAGTAAAAAAGTGTAAAGGCAGACTTCTTAAAGCAGAAATATTAGCTAGCAGGTGTGAGAATAAGGGCACTCTCTCTAAATCTTTTTGTATCACGGAACAAGCAGAAAATAATTATTTCTGCATCATACTAATGTAGACAAAGGAGGCTACTCAAGCTAAGAATTGAGATTTTTATTTTTTATTGAGTTTTTATCCAAGACTCCTTCTTCAAACCTTACTCAGCTGATGTGCTTACTGTCTAGTTCCTAACAATGTGCACAAATGCCAACCACCACATGCACTGCCTTCCCACCTGTTATAGTGGGAAGCCTCCTCCTCTCTAAAACTAGTCTATTCTTTGGTAGATTCTATCACACCTACTCAAGGAAATTTTTCTAGAAATTTTCTCCTTCCCATCCTACACAGTGAAATATACATTTTTTTTTCTGGACCCTTTCCCTCAGCAGTCAACATGTTCCCTCTTGGCTTCACTTCCTTATAGCCTCTTTTCTGTTTCTTTGTTTTGCTTTGAAACAATATGCCAAAAACTGTGCTCAAAATACACTTTTATGACTTAGATGTAAAATGTCCTCTAAAAGTTTCATGTATTCAGAAGTGGGGCTCTTGAAAGATTATTGGATCATGGTTAGTTCTATATCATCAGTGGATTAATCTACTGATGAGTTCATAGCTGACCAGAAGGGGCCTGGTTGGAAGAGGGAGGTCACTGGGAGAATGACCTGAAGATTGTATTCTTGTCCTCAGTTCCTTCCTTCTCTCTGTCCCTCCTGGCTGCCTCAAAGTGAGCAGCTTCATGCTCTTCTACTATACCATCTCTATCTTGGACTCAACCAACCATGGACTGAACCCACTGGAAACATAAGCCACATAAACCTCTTCTTTAAATTGCAGATGTCTGGCACTGAATTCCAGCAATGGGAAAAGTGACTAATACACACACTGTATCAAATTTCTCTGTTAATATTTCTTTTAACATGCACTTAAATTTGGCTATATTTCTTAACTCTCCATTTTCTTACTATCTATTTTTCTTAACTCTCTCTATCAAAGCCAATCTGCACTTTTAAACACAATGACCTCTTCTCAACATTGTAAAACTTAACACTTGGATTTTTCCCAAATGCATGCTTCATCTCAGTTGGTGGCAATTTATTTTATCCTTTTACTATTTAACCCCAAAATTTAAGTATCTGCTCAGACCATAGACCTTGCAGTTGTCCTGGATTCTTTACTGTGTTTTTAATCTATATTTGATCCATTAGGAGAATCTGAATGATTCCATGAAATTAAAATAAGTAGCTCATCAGGTTTCAAGTCATCTAAAAATTATTTTATGTTTGAAATAAATAAGGATATAATTTTGATTTATATTGTAGCTTACGTGGTCTTATACATGTTGCATAACCTCAAAATAAATGAGTTTATTGGAGGATTTTATAAAAGGCAACACAATACATGGCATATAATATCACTCAAAAAATGGTAACTGCTCTGGCATTTTTATTGTTCAATAGAAAGTAAAACAGAGATTGGTTTTGTCCTCTACTGAAAATTCCTGGAAAAAGTAAAATCAGGATTGAAAGAATGTATGTGCCACCATGGCAACATCTGGGGCCATAGAAATCTTAAATAGTAATAAGTAAGATGGCCTTAAAGTTGCCTTGCTCTATGCCACAGTTTTGCCAATTATCACCCTTGTTCCTATCTTCTAGTCTTTTAAATCTTAAGCAGGAGAGTCCACATGCAATGTCCATCAAGCTAAAGTACTATTTTTTCTATTTGTTCTGTTATTGCACACTAGTCATCATAATGTGATCCAAAAAGCTCATGCACAAAACTAGTTACTATATCAATTCATCACTTTCTCTCATCTTCATCAGTTACATCTATTTCTTATGAGATTATGTAAATAGTGTTAGACAGAGGTGTTCAGAGGTTTGGCTATTGAAATATTACTGGATCATGGTAGTTGCCATACTCATCAGTGGATTAATCTACTGATGAGTTCATAGCTGACCAGAACGGGTCTGGCTGGAATAGGCAGGTCACTGGAGGGATGACCTTTGTTTTGTTTGGAGCATAGTTTTTTTGTTGTTGTTTTGTTTTAGTTTAATTTGATATATCTCCCAATGCTTTGTGGATATATGCAGGAAGTTGAGTATATCTGTGTGGACATTTGGGTGGATGGATATGTGTAAATGTACAAAGCAATGTGTTTCTATATCTAAAAACAATTTATTAAAATATATTTTAAAACAATTTAACTACTGAACAACATTATTTAATAAAATGAATATGGATTAATAGTTAAAATATCAGTATTTTTGTCATTCTTTTGTTCATTTGTTTACCAAAATTTTCTCCATCATGTACCAAGTAGTGAGCGCATTTAGCCCAAAGTTTAAATGTTAGACATACCGCCCCCCACTAAGATAAAGTTGTTTTTAGTTCTCAGGACTATTCAGTGAATCAAATAAAATATTAAAATCCAACTCACAAAAAGAAAGAACTTAAACCACCAGAAGATGTAATTAATTTTCAAATTGATGCTTATTTTATGTGATACATTGCACTGGTCCTCATGGTGATATACTAGAAATTACATAGAAACTATAACTTTTACATACTAAGGTAGCTTATTGCATTTCAAAATTTAGCTAGGAATTATATTTTATGATATTAAAAATACAAATTCTATAGTTGAGACTGAGAAGATTTTTTGCCCTGATACATAATTCTTATCCAGAACATCATAGAACATATAGGAAAACCAGAGAGTTAATGAAATGGAAATAACGTTTATCCAAAAACGATTTTGTTTAGTCACAAAAGACTGATTTTGTTAGGAAATAAAAAGTGGTTGATATTTAACATTTAATAAAGCATATAGGTTATATTCAAGTTAAATTTAACATATAATAATCTGTGTTTGATTCCTATCCCATAAAATAAGACCAACATTGCTGAAACATCTCTTTTATTTTTATAAAAGTCATAATTTAGAAACTCTTCCAGGTGTTATTTTGAAAACTTGAACTTTGTAGACCTCTGACCATTTAGAGTGGTCAGTGAGGAAATAACATCCTGCCCTAGAGCTTTAAGGTAATATGTATAAAACCTGGCTGTTAACATATTTCAAAGCATGAGATAAACATAGACTACAATAAAGTTATCAAGTTGTTCTTCTAATCAACTAGTATTTGTCTGTTAAATGACAAAAAAAAGAAACTACACTAAAATGAAATTCGTTTTTCTTTTGGTATTGGGAATCGAACTCAGGACTTTAATCTTGCAAGGTGGGCACGGTGCCACTGAACTAAATCCCCAGCAAAATTCTTAATTCTAAATTTTATATCAGTTAGTATTTATAATTAAAGCATATAGATATTTGTGGGCTATGAATATAATGTGGGTAAATATTGATGAAAAATATGATTCATACAATGAAGAAGCAAAGTTCAAAGTAAGAAAGGATAAAATATGGCAAAAATATTCTACTTAAGAATTTGTAATTTGAGTTTTGAAGACAGAATATATGCATGTAGATGAATGGTATGTGTATATATACAAATATTTGTGCATAGCCATACATTTTAACATGCATTCACACATATATATATAATTTCAGAAATCATTAAAAAATTTTGTCATCAAGAAATAAATGCCACTTCCTGCCTTGGAAGCACAAGGTCCCAAGTTCAATACTGGGTACCAAAAAAAATAAAAAGAAAGAAAAAGAAATAAATTAGTGTCAGAGTTAATATTTTTCCTTATATAAATGGGAATTTTAAAGTTTTGGTATTAATATACTGTATTTTTTCCACCTACAGATCTTGAAAGTCTTAATTTGTTTACAATACATTCAGTGAATGACTAGTTAGCTTAAAACTTCTCATTCTTAGGAGGAAATCTCTGAGGTATTAGAAGTTTTTTTTTCTTGGAATTTCCATAATCTCACTGTTAAAATTGATGACTTCAATCGAATAGTTTTTCATTTTCAGGCTATGAAATGCACAATTTATCCTCCTTTCTGCTTATTAACTTTTGTTTTAACTATAACTATTGTCTTGCAATACTGTAGTTCCTCAATGATTAAATATACGAATGGGTTAAATACACGAATGGGTGAACTAGTGAACCCTACAACCCTGTACACAGCCAATGTTACTGTCAAGAAGTTGCAGACTTAGAACAAGTTGTAAATGAAATTCTGGGCTTTAGCTACCTGCACGTGGCCATCTTCATTGCATCTTTTAGAACTTGTGATGTAAATCTGAAGATACAGATAGAGCTAGAAGTAGATAAATATGGAGAGAGAGTGATATATGCTTAGCTAGTTTTCATATGACATCCATATGGATTTAGTAGAATGTATTGTCCATCTGGGCTGCAAATTTCACTCCATCTGGCATGACTTATAACTGAATGCTTACTGACAAAATTATTTGTTATCCTACAGTGTTATGGTGCAAGTTATAGTGAGATCTCTCTCCCCTCCTTTTTTGCCCTCTCCTCTTCTTGCTCTCATCTACGTTCCTCTTCCTTCTCCTTGTTTTTCTTCCATTGTCTCTTTTTCCTCTGAGCATCCATCAGAAACTAACAGAAAATGAGCAACCTTTTCAGTGAATTGCTTTAACTCTTTCAAATTTTTATCACTCAGGAACTTTTTGTAGCCTTTTACTCAATATTTATAAGTGAATAAAAGACTATATCTAATTACTCATCTTGAAGCAGAATAAATCTCACAATTACTTTTTAAGTTATCCTCCAGGATACAAAAATTGAGCTGAATTTTTATATTGACAGAATTGATATTTTTTATTTTTGTTTAAATCTAAGCTCATAACATACATTTTAGAAGGCTTAAGAGTAATTATTCCCAGAGGCAGAAATATGTACTAGAAGACTTCCGGTGGTCTTCTCTGGGAGTCTATTAAAAACAAATGTCTGATTTCAGGATTTTTATTTTATCCATTTTTAAGAAAGTGTAATTTAGCCATCCTTTCAGTTTTCATTTTTACTTGCCTTCTGTAAAAATTCATGTGTTTGAGATGGCTAGAATTAAGACTTTCTAGAGTTTATATTTTAATTTACTTGTCTTGGCACATCTTGAGGGCTTTTTTCTGATGATCTATCTGTAGAAATGAATAAGCACATCATTTTCCCCTCATAGAGTGTACATCGCTTAGAAAACAATGACTGCTACCATGATCCCATTAAATATTATTTCACATGTAGTATTGTATCATGCGTCTTCTTTCAAGTTAATACTTAAAATAGTCTCATGATAAATTGAATCAATGAGACTAAGAATGAAGTTCTTTGACAACTTAAAATAATCTTAAAATGATATTTGGCAACCTAAAGAAAGGTGTCAAAATATACTATCAAAAGTATGAAAGCAACTATATTTTCTGTCTTTTGTCAGACAAGAATGTTCTAATTTTACTTGGTTTTGTAGGAACAGAGTGTCAATCAGATTAAGCATCTTTACTAATTTCACATGAGAAAGTATTTATAATACACAAAAATCTATCTGTTGCAATTACCTCCTGTGCTCTGAAATGCATTCTTCTATATTTTCCAGCCATTTCACACCATTGCTTGCCTTTACAAACACTAATCCTTCTTTTTTGAAAACTTTTAACATTTTTCTTTTACTGGTGGCACATTGACATTGCTATAAGATGCTTTTCAGATTAACTCACATGGAATCCCTTATGTTAAGTCATTCATTAGCACTTATTCAACTACATTGCTGTTGTCTTGCTGGTGAACTATGTATTGTTAGTTGATGCTTCTCTCGTCAAATTTAAAATTTCTTAAGGATTGATACTGCATATTTTATAATAATGGCTCAAGGGTCTGGGCACCTTACTAGGTAAATTAAAGCATTTGATAGTCCTTGATTAATGTGCTGTTGAATAAATGAACTAATGAGCATTGGGACAGAAACGTAAGAGGAAGGGGCAGGTGTAATGGGATGGATTCCTTATTTTAGTTAGAATAATCATTCTGTTCTTGGGAAAGTTATTTTTCTTCCTGAAGTTTTGGTTTTCTTACTTTTAAAATTGATGTGTTTCTCAATCCAAATGATAGTATATGGGATAAATGAAATAGCATATATGCATGTCTGATATATAACAAATGAGAGTTAGTCCCTCCTCCCTCCTTAGTTTTCAGGTTGTTTACCTCCAGAAAGTCACCTCTAACCCATAAGCCCAGGTGAATTTCCTCACATTATGAATTCCTTTAGAGCCAATTTGATTTATGTAAACCTCATTAAGTAAAATATTTTAAAAGTTTGTGTGTTATCATTTCAAATGGATTAAAACTCCTTAAGGGTAGACATACCTTTTGTTTCCCATAGTTAGGAACAACACAAGTCCTGGTTTACCAAAGAAAGTTTTTCTTTATTTCTGTTTTTCTATTGTAATGACTTATTGGGGTTTTTTCCCTGTCAAAAATGGTCTACTTCAATTATAAATTATCTATATGATCACTAATTATAGCATGATAGGGCCAGTGTACTTCTTCCATTAATAAGTTCCCTTTTTAATTTAACACAAATGTCATGAATCAATTTCTAAAATTAAAAATAAAAACCAATTTTTCTTTATGAATTAATGAAAGTACATATGTATAAATTGCATTTTTAGTTGGTGTATTTTCATTTTTTAAAAATTTGTTCCTGTGTATATATATATATTTTTTTCCTTTTGTGGATTTTTTGGTTTTGTTTTGTTATCTGAGACAAGGAAGGTCTCTCTCTCTGTAGTTCAGACTGGCCTTGAACTCTGTGTAGCTCAGGCTGGCCTGCACCTTACAGTGGTCCTCCTGACTCCTCCTCCAGAGGGTTAGGATAACAGGCTTATGCCACCTTGCCCAGCTACACTGTGTTTTGACTAAATTACTGTACCCAGAAATTCTTAAGAGAAACTATTCTCAGTAAATACTAATTTATCTTTAAATTTAATATAATCATCCGCTTGTAGTTAAGGGGATATATTTTTTTTAAGGAACTGAGCACAGACCTCTCTTAAAGGCTTTCCCACTGAGCAACACTCCCCAGCCCATTTTTATTTTAATTTTATTTTTATTTGGAGAGGAGGTCTCAACAGGTGGCTAAGTTTAACAGGCTAAACTTAAACTTTTGATCCTCCTGTCTCAGCCTCACATAGTGTGAATATTACAGACATACCCCACCATGCCTTGCTTTACTTCTACTTTTATTCCCATAAAATTTTGAATTTCCTGAAAACTATTCTATTAAGTAGCACTAGCAATTTGGAGCATAGAGTGTTTCTTAGACTTTATTCTTTGCATTGTCCATTATAAAAAGAGAAAGCAGATGAGTGGAAAAGATTTTTTCTCATTTTGCCTCATAGTGTGCTGATGTTTTCATCTCCTTAATCTCATTAATTATTACAAAACACTTGGAGTGAAGCATCAGTATTCCATTTCACAGATGAGGAGACTGAAGCTCAGCAACAGACTTGAGCTCAGTGTGACGTAAATATTCTTCTTTATATTCTAAGACCATGCCTGAAGCTTTGAGTTTTTAATAAGATCAGAGTCCAACTGATTTTAAATTATTGATCACAATTAGAAATAATGCTTACCTCAATTACTTCAACCATATTGTGTAAGCACTACATTCATTCAAGCCATGAACATTTAGGAGCATGATATATTTTTGGTTTTGGATTACAAAAGTAGATGTTTGATAATTACTTGAGGTGTGAAGGGAGAAGGGAGGGAAAGGAAAAGGGAAGTAAAAAGAATTAAGATTTGTTATCTACATGTTCCAACTCCAAACAATAAATATAATGTTTAGGTGTTGTAAACACGTACTAAAAAAATAAAACAAATATTTAAAAAATAAACTAAAAGAAATACTTTCCAGGGAATAGAAGAATATGGGTATTTTTAAAGAAATTGGTTTCTTCTTTCTGCACTCTTTTGTAAAATGTATCAATCCTTGTTGCTAATAAGGAGACTTGGCTGCATTTAAACCATTCTTTCAGAATAACACATTTCTGATGACTCTTACTATATTGCACTATGCTAGTATCCCAGAACTTTAAGGGCCAAGCTACTGGGTCATGCAAAATCTGAGTTTCAGTCTTAAGAAAGTAATTCTTTACTTTGCTCTAATTGCAAGGTAACAAATCCTTTTTGGAAGCCAGGTATTTTCTGGTTGTTAGTTTTCAAGAAAAATGACTTAATTTAAGTATCTAATGATCAATTAAAATTTCTTTTTTAATTTTAGCAAGCATACAGAAGAAATTCAAATTAGTAACACCATTATTTTAAATTACTTTTTAAACTATTGTATAACAACAGCACAGATTTTGTCCTTTCACATCTATTTACTTTTGTGGACAATGTTTCTCAGCAAATAAATCTCTAAAATTGGAAATTGGGATCCAGTCTCATTCTACTATTATGTTTGAATTGATACATAAGCCAATGGTTAAAAGGCAAATTCCTGTCAAAATATGTACTTCTAACTATACTTTGCTTGTTTAATATTTATCAGCATCATAAATATTTATTCCAATACAATAAATTGTGTGCTAATATTTGTGAATGCAACTCATTCTGGAAGATACATTTTTAATACTTATAATCTCATTGAAAATTTAACAATGAAACATTTGAAACATATTCACATATATATGTTTTAGAATAACAAGTGATGTTATTGATAAAAGACTTCAGACAAATAATAAGATAATAAAATATAGTAGGATAAAATTGTGTGTAAGGAAAGTGAATGCAATTGAAGGAGTAAAAGGAGTGGTATGAATTTTCCCATTTTTTTCAGACCTTTTCATTGGCTTTTATTTACTTTTCTAAAGATCAGATGGGTATTAAAATATGATGGTATTTATATTTTATTTGATGTACTTAAATGAATATCAACAGGGCTTTATTTTATGAAATCAATAATTATAATATACCATAATTAACGCTCTTAAAATCTTTTTATGTATGATGGACTACCTGGTGTATTAAACTGTCTACATTTAAAAGCACAAACTAACAAAGTTTGGAAAGCACAGTGCTGATAAACTGTCAAGCATGGGACTCAGAGCAACCCTGAGCCTCTTCGAAGAGCGTTCTGTCCAGGGCCACTGGGCTCTCCGGCATGAAGGAATGGCACTTCCCTATGCAAAAGTAGTGTGGATGTAGCTGAATAAATTTGATATTGTTTTGGTTAGGATATTTATTATATAAGTCAAATGGATCTGTTTCTTGATGAGACACACATTCCCTTCTCCAATTCACCAGTGCCTCTTATTTTCATGATTTCCATAACGATGATGATGGGTACCTTAGCTTTGGCTTCTCCAACATCAATGAACAAGACAGTTTATATCAGTGGCAATTTTCAGACAAGCTCAGTGCCTTCTCTTTTGCTACTAGGCAGAGAAAGTTGAGTTCTTTCCAAATAGATTGTCAAATCAGTGGGACAATGTCATCCTAAGTAGCAATATAGAAAAGAATAGGAATGATTGCATACAATAGCAATTATAGAAACATTTAGAATAAGGCAACAAAATGTAAAATAATTATAGAATAATACTGTTTCTCCCTCCTGCTTTTTACAAGAGTAATTCATACCGATTTCCTCCCCTCACTACAAAAGAAATACGAAAAAGCAAGGAGTGCATTGTTATTGGCCAAAAAGCTTCAGAATCCCTAGCTGAAATAAAATTATTTTCTGCTAATGGAAATTCAGCAAATACATGAGACTATACCAAAAATAGGCAAGTCTGTGCCAAAATATTTGATTTATTGGCTCTATAATATGAAATCTAGTGAATTTTCAGCATAAAGTAAAATGATCTACTTGATAACTTTATTTCCCCTATGTAACCTAAGATTCCAAAAAGTTTCAGATTGGTGTTTGAGACCTTATTTCTATGCAGTGTCTTTGCAGACCCTGAGTTACATGCTTCTGCCATCACAGAAGTATGATCTTGAAGTGTCTGGTGGTGAGAAGAACCCAAATTTTCACATTCATCACTGATATCCAAACTAGCACACCTGTATAGATAGCCATTTCAAAATTTTGACAGTGTATTTGAACAAATATCATGTAGTTTTAGAAATGAGTAGAAATCATTAATTTGAATAATAGAATAGAATTACTGCTTAAATAACTGTGGAAACAGAAAACATGATTCTTCAAATTTACTTGCAGTGATTTAGTAATAGTTAAGGGGATTAACAGTTTTAACAAATCAGATGGTTTATGTCAGAAAATAATTTTAAAAATCATCTCAATACTCCAAAAACAAAGGATGGAGGCTTGTCAAAAGGACACAGGAGCCAAACATAAAATAAAGGAGCTTGGCAGTGGCCAAAGCTGGGACAATATGATAAGCAGAACAAATTATGTAATATTAAATTTTAACCAAAAGGATAAAATAAATATACTGTATCTGACTATGTACTGATATAAGTGACTGAAAAATAATCAATGAAGGAACTAAACAACCTTGTAGAATTCCAATGAATACGTGTAAATACTCTCTTCTTCAAGAGGTAGAGCTTAATTTCTTCCCTTGTTACTAACATGTTGAGAGTTTAATAGATTTACTGACTAATTCCAGAGAAGAGAGTACCGAAAGGGAAAAATAGTAATTGTTAAGAACATAAAAGGAGTAAACACTACCTGAGCCAAAAGATAATAGTTAAAATCACCACTGACACATTGGACATTTTGTATCACCAGTAGGTTGAAGTGAGGACAGTTCACCTCTGTGGTAGTCTTCTACAACATCTATAGTCCTCATTCAATCACAAGGAAGACATCCGACAAACAGGGTAGTAATATTCCTTCCAGAACTCTTTAAGGGTTAAATCTGTATCTGAGTTCATATGGAACAGTTCCTTGGTGTATAGCTTCTTAAAGTTACCTATAACCCGCTGGTCCATAGACTTCAATAGAAGAGTTATATCAGGTGGAAGGAACTCAACTGATAGCTATGGGAATTCTTCAGCCAATTCTTGCTCCAGATCTCTTGGGTGAGCAGGAGCATTATCCATAATGAGGAGAGCCTTGAGTGGTAAACTTTTCTCTTCTAGATATTTCTGAACATTAGGACAGAATTCCTCCCTAATCCACTCAAGAAAAAAAGTATTGTTGTTACCCAGGTTTTTGGATTAGATCTCCACATTGTCCTTAGCCTGTTCTTCATGACTTTATGTTTTCTGAGCACTCTAGGGCTCTCAGAGTGAAAAACCAAGAGAGGCTTTATCTTGAGGTCACCATTCACATTGGCTCATAGCAGTAAGTTTAGCCTATCCTTCATAGGCCTGTGGCCTGGCATTTTTCTGTCTTCCTGGATAATTTATGTTCTCCCAGGGATTCTCTTTCAGGAAAGGCCAGTTTCATTGCATTTGAAAACTTGATGAGCGCACAAGCCATTTTGCTGTGTCATCATTTTGAAGTGGTGTTTGTAATTTTCAGCAGCCCTTTTATCAGCATCAGCTGCTTCACCATGCCTAGTTATGTTATGAACCCCAGTTCTCAGTTTAAAATTGTGAAACCACTGCTAAGTGGGACGAAATGTTTCACCATTATCACTCACTGATGGATTATCCTTTACGAGATCTGCATTTATAGCCCTAGCTTTTTCACAAATTATAGACTCAGACTATAACCTGCTATCTGCCTTTCATTTGTCCACACTAATAATAGCCCTTCTACTTTGTCTAACACTGTTGATTGTGACTTACTGGAGAAACAATTTTAGCAACACTAGCTTCCTTGTACAATTCTTTTCTCTGTAAGAGTATTGAGACGGTAGATTTTGATGTGCTGTACATACCAGCGAGACCAGTCTCATGAATGCCACTCTCATATTTCTCCACAATTTCCTTCTTCTTTTTTATTGTGATAACTTTATTTACCTTCCCTTCCTTATCCGCTTTTCTAGCTTTGGTGGGGCCATTATGATAGAAGTAATCATAGTGATTATATAAAGTACTGACAGAAATCATGTCCACAAATATATGCATCTGGGCTCAGACTGACACTTATATACACTTACATATGCTTTTCTGGCATTAAGAGTCTTTGTTTATAACCATTCGGTTCATTACTTAAGACTTTGGTCATAAGTTAAAACTAAAAGTCTGGTTGTAAACCAAGTTGTTTGTATGTGAGGCCAGTCATAACTTGAGGGTTCATTCTATCAAGAAATGAACCAACAAATGCTGGTGAGGATATGAGGAAAAAGTAACCCTTCTCCACTGATGGTGAGAGTGTAGACTGATGCAACCACTGAAAATCAGTGTGGAAATTCCTCAAAAAGCTAGGACTAGAGGCCCTATTTGACCCAGCTGGGTCTGGGGAGTTAGCTCAGTGGTTTCTCCACCTGCTGCGCAAGCACAAGGACCCGAGTTTGATCCCCAGTACCAAAAAAAACCACCCAAGAGTATTGCTATTTGACCCAGCTATTCCCATTCTGAGTATTTTCTCAAAAGAATTAAAAGTATCACACCACAGTGATATATGCACACTCATGTTTTTTAGCAGCACAATTTGTATTAAGTAAATCTTGGAAACAGCCCAAATGCCCATTTACTGATGAATGGATAGAAAAGATGTGGTTTTTTCATACAATGGAGTACTACTCAGCCATAAAGAAGGATAAATTTGAGACATTTCTAGGTAAATGGATGCACTTTGAGACCATACTCTTAAGTGAAATAAATTGAACACACACATGTAAATATCGCATTGTCTCTCTTGTGTGAGAAACTGAAAGAGTAAATAAGGACCAAAATGTATAACTGTTGCAAAATAGGAAGAAATTGTTCAAAAGGAAAGGAGAACTAATGGAGGAAGAAAGGGCAAGGAAGGAAGGGACTAGAAAAAAATGAGAAAAAAAGATTAAATGGAACCAAAGCTTTTGTAAATAAGGAGGGGAAGAGGGGTTGAAGAGAGGAAAGGGAAATGGGAAAAAAAGAGGAACCAAAATATATCATGTACAGGTACTGATTTTCTATGATGAATGTCATCATTATTTATATCTAAATTATACCAATAAATTTAATTTAAAAAAGACTTAGGTGATAAAAATCAAGGAAAAGCTAAGTGTTATGACCAATAGAAACTAGAGACATAACAACTAAAGAAATATGTTACACTGGATTCGAACTAGGAACAGCGAGTACATGAATCGCCAAACTAACAAAATCCAAATAAATCTAGAGGCTAGATAATAATTTTAATTTTTTCACTTTGATGAATATAATATAGTAATATAAAATGTAGCAATTGGGGGAACTGATATACATTAAAAAAAAAATATATATATATATATATTTTTTTTTTTTTTGGTACCAGGGATCAAACTCAGGACCTTGGGCCTGCAAGAGAGGGATGGTACCACTGAGCTAAATCCCCAGCCCATATCTTTATATTTTGTTAATACCAAATTATCCTCAAATTAAATTCAGTTTTTAAAATTCTGGTTTATTTATAAATTTTCTTGTTAAATAATTACCTCCAAATATAATTACTCAAATACAGATATTCTACCCTAGTAATTGAGTCACTTTTTAGCTTTTACCCCATTGATATTGTAATTTTGAAACACAATTAGAGAATCTAAAGCACAAATAAATAATTAAGTTTTACAAACCTTCACCATTATTTTACAGCCTCCAGGTGAAAAGCAGGAGGTTTTTGGCTTTTGATTTTGTATAACTATGACAAAGACCCATTTCTGGCTCATTCTGTTTTCTGTCTTCCTGCAGTGTCCACCTTTAAGCCATGTGTAAATGGAACATTTATTTTTACCTCTAAAAGTTGCCAAGTCATCTGATAAGATGTTTTATACTATTTTGTTAAAGACATAAAAATGAGCATGCTTTGCAAATGGCTTACATGTTTGCAATCAATGTTTTTATCTCAAGTACAAAATCCTGTCAATAAAAGATATTTTATTAATTGACATAATTATGTATGAAATAGGATTCTTTAAAACAAATTTATGACAGTTTTTAAGGCATTCATTGAATAAATTAATTTTTTAGCTTACAGGAAAAATGAGAAAATAATGATTACATTCACATTCATGATGTCCCTTAGGACTTCAGAAAGGTGGAAAATATTTGCATTCCATTTGTTAATAGTTCTAGTACAATACAGTCTTCATGCACTTTATACATTGCTCATTAATGTGTAGTTACCCCCAATATGTTTTGATCTATACCTTGTAAGAGCTCTTGACTTTTAAAAAAGGCTTTGTAGAAATTTAAGATGTTATTGAAAAGATTGGGAGTGACAAAGAGATTGAGATACACAAAGAAAGCAGACTGATGAAGCAGTTACTTCATTACTAAATGCAGCCTTAAGCAATACGGGAAACATGCTTCAGGTTAGTCAGAAGAGGTCCTCTGAATTACACTGTGCGTGCTTCCCTGAAATGAAACTGTGTGTTATTGGTTAAGCAGGATATTTAGCATAATCACTCTGCTAGACTGTGGTGGAGGGAGGTGATTACCACTGAGAACAGACGGGCAGGTCCAC
This sequence comes from Heterocephalus glaber, assembly GCF_000247695.1. Next base: position 961,942 of record NW_004624837.1, on the reverse strand, counting down.
AGCACTGCCAGATTCTGCACAAGCTCCATTTATCGTTGGTTCTTGCTTTTATCCTTCTGTGTTTTCAATTTTTTTAAAAAAACATTGTATGTTCTAAAGAACTAGCTGCACAAAAGGTCGGTGGCTGATTCCTTTTAAGCTTAGATTTCAAATGTAGATGAAAGATTCAAAATGCTATCACTGTGTATCTAAGAAGGATGGGGCAGATTTCATTTTACCCTCTAGTCTCCCTCAATGCATGCACGGATTTATCTGTACGCTAAGCTCTCTGCTCTGCATCTGTAGCTCCTTGTGGATTATATTGTCTCTGTGATCAGAAATGATTTTCTCGGATATGAACACCGTTTCTGGCTCCCCTAAAGTGCATCCTCCTAATGGGACCCGGTTTTACACTTTTCAAGTAAGTGTGCTTTGAATGGCTTCACTACTTAGGAAGTTTATATATAGTCAAACTTTTAATAAAGGGAAATACAGAGAAAGGAAATCTGAAAAGTGTGAAAATATTGAAGAGGATGTATGGAATGGATAATGTGCATGTCAGTTTAATCTGTTGTAAAATATGGAAATAGGATGGCTTAAGGAATTCAAGCAAAATAATACTGAACACTTAATTTTCCACAGGGATTTTAAAATCTGCTCTACTATCAGCTGGGAAAGTGTTGTGTTGTGTCTCCTGAGGTACTTTATGGTGGTAATATGGTGACTATTGTAGAATTTCTTCTCTTAAGCATTAAGGGAGGGTGAAATTAAAAGATATTTTATGGAACTTTGCGAACTAAGTCCTCTGGGATAAAAATATGTGTTATATCTTTATACATAGCTTCAGATAATTTGTTATTTAATTTTGGTGTATGTGTAATATACAGAAATAAATAATACAGATGACTTCAGTTCCATGTTTTGTATGCTTTTCAATGTGGGTTAAAGTAGAAACTCATTAAGAGGGAAGATTTTTTGTGCTATCAAAAAGTCAAAATGATTTATAATATAAATATAAATGTGAATTACAAAGCTGTTACCTACTAAATGCAGTTCAGTTTCCTGTGAATAAATTAGTCATGAATCTACGAAATGGTTAAGTTTCAGCTAAATCAGATTCTACTTCATTTTATCCTTAAATTGCATCTCTCAGTTCTAAGGTTTACTTTGTAATTCAGTCATGTCATCATTACATGAAGAGGTGAAATGAATCTCTTCTCTCTGTATATTTCACTTTATGGAAATACAAACAGCCTGTCATTTATATTTAATTTGGTTTTATAATTATAGAGTTCTGGAATAAAATACAAAGACCAAGATCACTCATATAGTAAAGTTAGTCAGAAATTTGTAAAAGAGGCTTTGAATAAATACACATCAGATTTATAAGACTCTTGCCTTTGTAAACTGTAAGCAGTAGATATAATTATTCTCTCTACCCGCCTTTCTGTATTTCTATTTTTAATCCTGTAGCCTCTCCTGTTTTACACTGATGTCTACTGATAGTGCAAGTCTGTGCTGTTCCAGAATATATTCTCTTCCCAGTGGTGATTTGCTTAATGTGGCTGTGATTCAAAATGCCAGTGCCCTGAGGCTATTCACAGAATTATTACTTTTTCCTCTCCATACACAGAGACACAAACAGTCTTTACACTATCCTGTAGCAGATTCTTTGGGGCACTTTTGACATTAAGTATTCTACTTGAGTCTCTTAAAGTTTAAGGGTCAGTTTATTCCATATGCTCAGTCATGACACAGGCTTTTTACAAGTCCTTCAGTAAAGATCTTGCTGACATCTTTCTTGGCAGATGATTTTCTTTGAGAACACACTGTAATAATTTTTAACCACTCCTTTTTTGTTGGCACACTAACATATTCGTGTAAAAACCCTAGAATTTAAGGAATAATAAAAATATTGGCAAGTAAAAACTCTATTCTCCTCTATTTTTAATCATATAAAATGATATTTGATACCATGGTTTATAGAAACAGGGAATATGTCTTTTAAGTTTGAGTGACTATCTTTTTGTTGCTATTGCTGTTTTTTGGGGGTGGAAAATGAAAGGGAAAAGTAGAATATGCATAAGGTAAAGGTTTATGATGATGAACTCATGGCTATTATTTTCAAAAGAAAGAATTAGTTGATTATTTTTCATACCTGTATACATGAATCTATTTAAAGGCAATGTATGTTCTTTAATTGAAACACTGGGAAAAAATGATATGCTGTAAAAGTAGTGGCCCATTTGCCAAAAGATGTATCTTGTAAAAATGATTAGTTAAATTTTCAAAAATGGTTCTCATTATACAATGGCATAAATGTGCTTCTAAAATGATCTTTCTTCAAGGAGTTGGAATTTTAATGCCTGATTTCTTAAAGTTATTCCAGCAAAACAGTTGACATATGCAAAAATATTTAAGATAGTTTAGCATGAATACTACTGAATTAAGGTTCTATTTTATCATTAACCATCAAAAATTTCTCTGTCATTTTGTCCGGAATTGTATATATAAATTTTTGAGTAAAATTATAGTATTTTTTACCTAAAGAGTTCAAAGGTAAAAAGACAACAAATGAAAAACTAAGAATATTCAGATTATATTTTCTTTTTCATTATATTTTAATTTAGTCAAATACATTCATACTTCTACACATATACATGCAAATACTTTTTATAGAATATATAACACTTAATTTTCTTATGTGTAATTTCTTACTTTTATATTACTATTATTATACATAAAAGTGTGCGCATTTTTCTATTCGGAGCTGCTAACACCCTGGATGATGCCAGCACCCAGTTTATACTTTATGCATAATGAATTACTTATCACCTATCAATCAAGTGCTGCTGTAGCATTGCCTAAAGGTGTCCTTTGATTGACAAAAATTGGAAATAAATTCTAGCAGAGGAAAATTATTACTATATTTGTTTAATAGTAGTAATCAATTTGTATCACTCTAAATGTACAAATGAAAACATATCATGAAACAAATACGTACATATTTATATAACATATAATTTAATATACACACGAATGTGTGTATTATGTATAGTATTAAAATGCAGTGAATTTTTCCCAATTTTGTGTCCATAAACATTACATCCAAAGATGATTTTGGATTTGTTTTCATATATCTATATTTGCAAGTGAAATTTCACATCTGGGCTACTAAATCTGTAGATTGGTCAATCAAGTTTTAATGTGGTAGCACTCCCAAAGGTTTTGGTGACTAACCAATGGATCCTTCATTTCATAGACACCAAATGCTTTCACCAAGTGTTTCTTTCTTGTCCATTTACTTGTTGTATTTTTCGGAGCTCTATGCAAACTTTTGAGAAAATAGCAATGGCCTGTTAGGTGTGGTCCCACCTATCTTAATCCCAGCACTCTGGGAGACTGAGAGGAAAAATGCAAGTCTGAACCCAAACTTCACGATCAGCTAGGCTCTTTCTCAAAATTAAAAAACAAAACAACAGCAATAAAAAGCTGAAAATGTGGCTCAGCGCAAAGGCACTCAGTTCACACCCCAGTAACACATACACTCACAGACATACAAGTTTACAAACCACTTTCCTAATTCAAAAGAATTAATTTTGGACAAGGGGGGCAGTTTAATCTAGTTAGCTTGCAGGATACCATTTTTGTCATTAATTCTAGCATTAGTGTTATATATACTGTTACCCTATAAGACACACAGAAAACTAAAGAAAGATACTTTACCTCAAAGTATGAGGACATAGTAACATTCCATTTTCATGGCAAAAAAAAAAAAATTCAAGAATCATTTCTTCTTAAAGTATGAAATTCCCTTATGTAAAGTGAATACAATGCCCTTTGTGATTTGGAGCCCGTCCAACATAATTTTCTAATATTTTTATACCGGAAAATATTTAGTATGCTTCTGTGTGATTGCCTTTGTTTTGTATGATACTTACCATGAAATTTTTTTCTTAAAAATTCATCTCAACAGCTATGAAAGGTTCATTCTTTCCTGCAAGCTATATTGTGTTTCCTTTGATCCCCACTGAGGATTCATAATACTACTGGTACAGATTTTATGCTTTGTCATAATCTCTGAGACCAGTTTTCTAATGTGTCTGTAACACAGAGATACGATTGATATTCCAATATTTCTCTTTTATAAGCTAGTTATATATATTGAAAGATGAATCTTTAATATATGAAACATTATCCAATAAACAACAAATTATTTTCTTTTAATAATATAGGTAGTTGGGCCGTGGTTTAGCTCAGTGGTACTGCCCCTGCCTAGCAAGTGCAAGGTCCTGAGTTTGATCCTTGGTACCAAAAAAATGTATATATATATA
>NW_004624837.1:875551-957529 GCF_000247695.1 Heterocephalus glaber | reverse complement strand
AACTACATATTAATTGGGCAATATATAAAGACATATAAAGAAAATTTGTTTAATACTAAGCATTTTTATGCCACATGAAGTTTGATTCTTTAAAGTATGAAAGTTGCATGTGTGATAAAAGAAAGTGTTTGATTTTACTGTTTGTAATGAAATAGTAGTCAAAAGGTTTTTGAAAATGTTTTTTATATATTCATTTGCTATTCTTTCTTTTTTTCTTTTTTCTTTTGTTTTTTCAAGACATGATCTCGCTAGATATTTTATGCTGGCCTGGAACTCACGCTTCACTCTCAAGTGCTGGGATTATGGTGTGCACCATCACACTTGGCCTTTGCCATTCTTTATTCATTGTTTTTTCTTATTTTATTAAGAAAAATTTAAAATTTCATTAGTACAGATTTTCACAATTGGCTAAGTTTAGCACTTGAAAAATATAAAACATCAATGGGTGAGCTGGAAATTTAAATTCCATTAAGAGTTCTTACTCAAAAGATATTACTGGTATTTACTGTGGAGGAACATGGCTTTGTAATCAAATAAATTTGAGGTAATTCTGGCTCTTCAGTAACAAACCAATTTGTTTGTTTGTTTTGGTACCAGGGATAGAACTCAGAATCTTGTGCTTGAGAGGCAGGCGGAGGAACCACTGAGCTAAATCCCTGGCCCAACAAAGAAATTCTTATACATTCTATCAGTGTGGTCCAGCATTATTTTTTCTCTTATTTTGGAGCATATTACAACTTTTTCTTGTTGATAATTTTAAAATGCATCTGAAAAAAACTATCGAAATCATTTGACACATGTTCAAGAATATAAGGAATGAAGGCAAAATAGCCCTAGTCTTATAGAAGTGATCAGAAAGAAACTGGGGGTCTATAGTTACACGGAAATATAGGCTACATGTCATCACCTACTTGTAAGTATTCCTGATTACAAGTGAGAAGAATAACACAAGAAATGTTTTCGTTACAGTATGCTCAAAGCCATTTAGTAAGTAGTGTTCTGGACAAGCAAATTTAGTATAACTGGCACATAAGCTGAGGACAGGGGATGGCTAAATGTAAATGCCCAAAATTCAAATATAAACATAGACTTGACTCTGATTCTCAGCATCTTGGACTTGATTTTTCAGATTTGCAGTGAGAAGCAGCAAGGTTGGACTTGCTCTTTAGTTAGAATATTAGATGTTGGATGTTGGATGTTGTCTTAGCTAAAAATTGGCCTATATTACAAAGAACAATTCAGTGACTTTCAAAATAATTCAGATGAGGTACCATTATTTCCACACTATACAGATTTAAAAACTAATGTTCACAAAAGATACCCAAATAATCATTAAAAATACAGAGAGTAAGTTGTATAATTTCTGTCTGAATTGAGAGTTATAGAACACGAAAGTCTACATATTTTCCATATAATCCACTAAATAAAGTGCTGATGATTAAATATAGCAGCAAACATATTCTCAGGTAAATAATTTCTAATCTCATTCATCTATTAGGAAAGAAATTTGTAACAATTTAGTTCCATGACTTTCAAACGTTTTAATACAGCCACATTAGATTTTTAAAAAGCTTTCATTTAGTTACAACTCCTCATTTAATGTTAATGGATACAGTTTTCTTCTAGTTGGAAATGGTCTTTATGATAATCAAATTTCCAATCCATCTATACCCCCTTATACTTGCACTAAAATGTGTAAAGGGAAACTGAAAAAGAAAATGAGTTACATCTTTGCTAATTTAAGCATTCTCTGTATATCAGTGTGAACTGACCACAGAAATCAAAGTATAGTCCCTAGGGCTCCAGAGAGGAAAGCAATTATAACTCTTCATTTGCAGAGGTTTCTATTTAATAGAAGTCAGACTGTATTTTCCATGAGGACAGGAACTGTGTGCCTCTTTTTAGTTGAATTATGAGCAATAAAATTTGGTGAATAGTTAGGTGCTGAATTGAATACATGATTGAAAAGAACATCCTGGTGTGTATCATACAGGTGTGATGGTATCCTGATTTAGGATGACTTCCCCATAGAACCAAACAAATGGTTGTAAGAGTCTCAGTATATATCATTTATTCTTAGCTAAAATTTTGAGGTAATCCCTGGAAAGGAGGAAAATTGAAATAAGAAAATTTGAAAGGCTTGTGAAATAATTTTTTCTTTGTTTATTTTGAGACTGGATCTTCACTGTGTAGAAGATAAAGTATCTAAGGTGCTAATCAAAGGGCCCGGGGTTTAGAAAGAGTCCAAAAACATTAGCTAAAGCAGCACCCAGAGGTTTGGTCCACTGGCCATAACAGAGATGGGAAAGATATAAAGCAAGAAAAGTTAAGGAAATGGGAAAAGTCCTAAAGACATATTCAAAGCAATATGTGAGATTTCTGAATATAGAAGACAAGAGAGGAAAAGGCAAAATTAAAATTCTAAGTTCTTAGTAAAGGAAAGTGGAATGTGGAGAAAGAGCAAGTTTGGAAAACAATATGAGTTCAGTATTTGACAGATTGAGCAGACTTTAGGAAACACACCTTTGCCGCTCAGGAGAGGGATAAACCTGAGTAGTTGATGTAAATGTAGGAGATTTCTGTAGGGAAAGCTATTGAAATAAATGCAATGAGTTTGGCAAGGGATAAGGAGGTTTGGGAGAGAATGAGAATGGAAATCTCAGACACACTGACTTACCCAGAATTATCATTTTGAGTGTTTGTACTTGATTTTTTTGCAAACACACATAAGAAGTTATTTTTCTCATCACTTCTCCTTGAATATCAGCCCTTAACCTAAATGAAGTATAAGAGGTTCCTGAATGTGTGTTTTTACTTCATGGTGTAAACACATTTTGGAGGCATTTGTTGGCTTTCAACCTCTTTTTGGGCTATCACCCTTGAATCTTATTCAGGTTAAATCCTCTTGGTCTTCTACTTCCATGACATAATTATTGTGTGGCTATTGCATGGTTTGTTCTGGTACATTTAATTTTTCATTTATTTTTCTTCACCACTGGAATCTGAATTTCTAGAGAGCAAATAACTTATTTTACTTATCCATTCATATTTGCTTGTTGACATGTAGTCTAATTCCTGTCAAATTGAAGATGTCTATGCTTTTTGAATGAGTTAATTGATGTATGAATTGAAGACTTCTTAAAATATTCTCTTTTATGAATTATTTAAATCATTTGCCTCACTTTCTTGAGTGTCTTTTTTATGCTACACTTTAACAATGTTGAATAAAACACTTAGTTTCTTCACTGAAGAAATTTTAAGAGTCAACTCATGGAAAATTAGCCACAAGCTAAAATAGTACATTATTCTGTTCTCTAGAGTAGTCAGAGATAGCATAAAAACTTTGATTTTAAAAGTTCATATACAGAACATTATGAACTGAATGATTTCAATTACATAATTCTAATTTTAAATCTAGTTTTAATTCCAGCTCACAGTTAACTTTCTCATTATTATTGTTATTTTTCTTATATCTTTTCAAAGTATTTTATAATTATTAAAGACTATTCTCAAGAAAAGTTTCATAATGTGTGATTAAGACACCAGGAAGCAATGTACAGTATCTAATTCTTCTCTGTACTTTAGATTTAAACAAATGCTTGAAAATTAGGTTTTAGCAATTAGACTGCAGCTATTAACAAGTGAATTATTTCTCTATTTTTATTTTTACCAATTATAGTGGCACCTAGGTCATGAACTCATTATTAATAGCTGATAAAGTACTTATGAAATTTTGTATAAAATATTTACTTCAAGTAGAGATGACCCTCAGTCAAGATTAGCCTTTTTTTATGATTAGTGCATTTTCTACAATAATAGCATTATTTATTTCACAAATTATATTTTAATGATCTTCTTCCCATCTTAAATACAAAAAAATTAAAACTAAAGTGCCACTTTAAGTATTTCATATATATAAGCTTATTAAAATGTACTGAATTTACTTCTGAAGGTCTTGATTTTATATAAAATATTTTTGTGTTTATAAAATATATGTTTTCAGCACATTGGTATTGTCTTTTAAAAATATTCTTTGATTCATTTTAGAACTGTATTCTTAGAATTTTTAAATTGTATTTTATTTATGAATTTTATTATAATTTTAAAGGTTTATGAACATACAAATGCAAATCAAAATTTCTGGTTTATGGAATTAACTTTACAGTGTAATTGAAAACACCTAGGAAGTAAATATACAATACATAAAGTTTTAAATAAATTTGTATCCTGAAAATTCACAAGAATTAATATTATTATTGGGATTTTTAAAGAATGTCATTAATTGATGATTAAATTATAATGCAAAATGGAAATTGATAAATTTAAATGAAACACTGGATAATGACACTAGGAAGTGATTAGGTTGTTCAATACAATCTAATTCTTGTATATTAATTATTCTCATTTTTAATTATCTGGGTAAAGAAAACAAAGATGATTCATAGAAAAATCATAGTTTTGGCTTTTTTCTACAAAATAAAATTAATGCAAATATGAGAATTCTGATCTACAGTGACATGTTCCAGGTGATATATAACATACCACTTCACTTCCTTTCATGCTGTATTTATATCTTACTTAGCACTTCATTCATCTGTTCTCTAAAATGATCCATCTTTGAAGTTACAATAGCTTTATAGGAAGTAACAGATGTATTTTGATTCATGTTTTAAAGAAGCTTAAAAAAGCCTGTATTTGAAAACTTAAAAGGTATTAAATTTCATAAATAAAATATTGCAATATAAATTGAACATATTTGAAGAATTATAGACTATATTTGAAGAATTATACTTCATCTTTGTTTAAATAGGTTGTTTTAATACCATTTTATTTAATATTGATATTTTATGTATAAAGAATCACGTGCTTTCACAATAATATAATGGTGAAATATTTGCATACACATTTCTTTCATTCGGGAAACACTTATAAACAACTTGGTTTAGATGTGGGCTATATTTTGGGGAAGCAATTGTAATTCACAAGTTAAAATATATTCAGGTATAATAGAGAATTATGCAAAGTGCAGGGGCATTATGTTAAAAGAATGAGTAAATTACCAACTCGTCAGTTTCAAATGACTTTGAGGAAGAATATTGGATATTGTTTTTTAAAAAGCAAAGAATTTCAGAATAGCTTACGACATAAACATAGGGGAAAATCCTAAGCTGAAATTCCCCATGTCAGAATTTTGCTAAATTTTTAAGTTTCCCTAATCTTGCAGTTCCAAAGCATGTGATGCTCCTAGACATTCATATCTTCAATTCTGCTTTTCCCTGTGCCCATGATTTGTCTTGCACACATAGACACTCATTCAATGCAATCTTTAGTTGACGGTGATCACAAATAGAAAATAATTTTCTTTTAGCAAAGAGGTTTGTGTGAGCAGGATGGTTCTTGTTCTAGCATGGTACTCTGGAAAGAGCAATGACTGATTTGTTCTTTGTTTTTTGTTTTTATTTTTTGGTATCGGGGATCGAACTCTGGGCTGATTTGTTTTAACAAATGTTACACCTTCCCTTTCACTTAAGGAGATTCAAGTAAATTATTTATTTAACAAAATGAAAAATATGGATTTTCTTTAGTCCTAAACATGGTTATGGATACAGGGCAGAGAAAGCTGGAAAAGTAAAAAAAAAAAAAAAAAAGTGAGATTAAAGGAAAAGCTGAAACATTAGCCTAAGAAGCAAAATACTTCATGTGAACCATTGAAATAAATCAAAAGCCAGGCTATTATTGATTTATGGAGCCTACTATGTGCTAAGTTCTGTCCTATCTGCTGGATCAATTGTTCCAATAGTGTGAAATAAATAAATAAATAGGATAATGTGTAGTATATTGGGTGGTAGTAAGTGCTAAGGAGAAAAACAAAGCATTGAAAGGGAAGCAATTTCTGGTGGGCAGAGAAACGTCACAGCTGTCATTCAAGACTTCTAGGAATCAGAGCAGCTACTGGGATCTCTGCAGTAGTGTGAACTGAAGGGCAACTGCTTCCCCAGCCATCACCATATATGCCCCTCTTTTAAAGATTTCAGTTTAAGAGAGAGGAAGTCTGCTTGGCCATCCTGGACTTCAGTTAATCAAATGTGCACTGTCTTTTCTTGTCTCTGCCTCTGCCTGGCTTGTTGCACCCTGATTCAGTAATGTCCTTCTTGCTATAAGGAGACACACCACAGAATGTGTTCAACCAAATTCTACACTTCCTTTATGACAAAAAGTCCATTAAATTGCTGTTTCTCACTGCTTCCAGAACTTCCTTATTTTGTCATTTTTTTCTCGATTTCCTACTTCTTTCCCCCAAAATCTCATTCATTCTTTTGAGTCTAGTATAAAATGTTTTTCATGAATCCATCATAATCCCCTAGTGTATGTTCATCCTTACCCTTGTTGAGATGTCATAAAAAGTTTTGCTAACCTCTATTAAAATAAAATCTCACTATGCATACCTGATTCCTCAAGGAAACAAAACACATTTTACTAGGAAAACAAATTGTGAGTACTCAGTAATTATCTAAATATTAAAAGAATACATATAGTTTCTCAAAGGTCACAGAATGTATTTTATATTAAGAGTTATGTTGGGAATGTATTTATAAGTGTGTGAGTATTGTAACTTTAAAATATGAATATTCCTACAGAAGATAGATGACTGTGCTTATTATCTTGTTTATGTATATCTATGGTTGCTGTTTTTTTTCTTGTTCATTTGGTTGTGAGAATTTAGCAGTGAAAGAATAGTGTTTTTTGGAAAAAATGGAAATAAAGTCTTTGTAAATAGGGAAGGGTGGAGGGCGTGAAGGGAGGGCTAGGAATGGGGAAAAAATAAGAACCAAGATGCATTATGTAAAGGTACATTTCCCAATGAGAAATGTAATTGTGTTGTATACATACAATGTACCAATAAAAGAATTTAATACAAAAAAGAATAGTGTTTTTTAAAGCATTTTTCCATAAAATTTAGAAAATATTCAAATTTGAAATAAATACATTTATTTATACTTAATGTTCACGAAATGATACTAGGATTTATACACCTCATATAAAATTTGTATAAAATTTAGAAATTCTATTTTACTCTATTTCACATGCACATTTTCATTCTGTTCACATTAGCTTCTTTTTTTTGTTATTATCTCACTTTTTTCCTTAGGTTATCAATACTGAATACTAACTCCTCATTATTCTATAATGATAGAGTACAGCAGGTGAACTCAGACTTAAGCAGGTGACTTCATCTCTATCTTCATTTCTTTCCTCTATAAAATGGGAATGTAGACAGTAATTCCACCTCAAGGAATTGTCATTAGGATCAAGTAGATAATGCATGTAAGGTGTTCATCATGGCATTCAACGTGTAAAAATGCAAATCAGATTAACTTAGAGCACTATTTCTACTAATTTTATAATTGAAGTATGAAATATTTTAATGCAATATTTTTGTCAAGAATATAATTATTTTATATTAGCTGTCGAGTAAAATTGTCTCAGAAAATTGCAATTGAACTTTCAGACTTTATGTTCTTGACTGTAGCCTTTCTCTCTTTCTCTCTCCCTTCCTGTTTCCCTCTCCCTCCCTCCCTATTTCCCTCTCCCTCCTACCCTCTCTCTTATGATCTCAAATTTTCTCCCTCCTCTCTTACTTTCTCCCAAATAAGAGTAAAAGATCCTTAAAATTATTATAAGAAATCTCCAACTTTAGAATTCATAATTATCCAAAAATGCAGGCTACCAACTACCACCTCCAGAAGTGATTCAGACAATATGTGAGGAACAGGAATTTGTATTTTTAAACTGAATGTCAAATGATGCCTATGCAGAATTATTATGGATTAGAAAAACAATGGACAGGATAGAGAGTATTTTTAGCATGATTAAAAGTATTTCAGAAAAGTATGTTTTGACTTGTGATGAAAGCATTTAGTAATTTCGTTCATTGGCTAAATTTTTAACTTTAATTATGTACAAAGTGTAAGGATTCCAAACTTTTTTCTGCAATAAAATAAGCTAGTTAAATTGAAGATTAGCCTTCAGCAATGATGACCTTTAGCATGTATCTCCTTTAGGGCATATGGTTGTCAAGGAATTTCCAAATTCACACTTAATTTATTGCCATGTCAAGAATGATACCCATCTGTTGTTAATTAAAGCTTAATCTGTCACTGAGAAAGTGCAGAAAATGAAGGAAAAGCATTAGATTACCCACTACTATAAATAAAACTAGCTATCTTTAAAAAATCTAATTTCAAATTGGAACTTGATTAAATATGAGTGTTCTGTTTTGGAGAAAGGTCCATATGCTGCTGAGCAGAATTTATATTACATTGTTGCTGGGTGGAATGCTCTACAGATATTGATAAAGTACATTTGTTCAAAAGTTTTGTTCAACTCAAATATTTCTTTGTTGTTTTTTTATCTTTGATATGTCTATTTGTGACAGTTTGGTATTGAGTTCCTCCATTATTATTGAGTTTATGTTTATCTGATCTTTTATGTGCAGTAGTATTTGTTTCATGAAGTTGAATGTGCCACTCTTCAGTGCATATGTTTCAATAATTATCTCTTCCTGTTGGATTGTTCCTTTTACCAATATGTAGTGACTTCCTTTGCCCCTTTTGATTAGTTTGGGCTTGACACCCACTTTGTCTGAATATAAGATAACTACAGCTTCTTTATTTCTTGTTTCTGTTGCATAGAATATTGTTTTCCATAAAATTTAGAAAATATTCAAATTTGAAATAAATACATTTATTTAGTTTTTGGTCAATGAGTTTTTGGGGGGATTAAATGTGTTTCTTGTATAGGACATATCACTGGATTTTTTTCTTGATCCATTTTGCTGGTCTGTATTTTTTTATTAGGGAACTGAGACCATTGACATTGAGAGTGTTACTGACTGGTATTGATTTATTTCTGTCATTTTGTTATTTTCCCATTGCTGATTCCCCGTCTATCCTTTATGCTTAACTGCTCACCCTGCATATTTATTTTATTGGACTTTAAGTCATTTTGTTAGCTTCATTGTCTCTTTCTTGGATGTCCTTGAGAACTTTTTGGAGAACTGAGACCATAAAGTTAAGTGAAATGAATCAGGCACACAAGCTTAAGTATCTCATAGCTTCTCTTATATAAGAAACACAAATTATAAGTAAAGACCAAAATAAAAGATAATAGGAAGTAGGGAGATAGATCTTTCTCAAATGGGAAAGGGATAAAGGCATGTAGGGAGAATAGGGAGAGGAGACAAAGGGGATAGAAAAAGAAACTAAGATATACTACATACATGTACAAACTCCACAGAATGTAAATATAATGGCCAGCACACATGTACGAATACAAATTAAATAAAAAGAAATACATAAAATATGAGTGTTTTATTAGGCAGCTTTTCATTTCTGTGACAAAATACCTGAGATAATCAACTTCAGAAATGAAAATATTTACTTGGTCTCACAGATATAGGGCTTTGATTGGTTGGCTCCAACACTTTGAGGCCTGTAGAAAGGCAGAATGTAATGGCGGGATGCTATGTTGGAAGAAGCTTCTCACCTTATAGAGGCCAAGAAGCAAAGAGGGAGGCAGGAAAGGGCCATGGTCTCAATAGCCTCTAAACAGTACTTCTTCACTCTAGGAATCACTGCTTCAAAATTGGCAGTCTCCGAGTAGAACCATTAGTTGGGTCCCCAGCTTTTAACATATTGTCTTTTGGGAACATTTATCCAAGCCTAAGCAAGTGTGCATTATAAGAAGGGTATTACTTGGCTGCTTCCCTGGACTCTATGCTCCTCAAATATCAACAATAACCCCTCTTAGTGTGTTCGGCCATTATCTTTATGGCTTCAGGTAAATCTCAATGGTAAAGTCTACAGATGGTCACTTTTGCTCTTGTAAAAGTTCAGAAACACAATAACTCAATAAGAAAATGGTGCCTGGGCTTGGGATTTAGCTCAGTGGTTCCAGCACCTGCCTCGCAAGTGCAAGGTCCCAAGTTCCATCCCTGATACCAAAAAAAAAAAAAAAAAAAAGAAAGGAAAGAAAAGAAAAGAAAATGGTGGCACTAAAGCAGTCACAAAAAAAGCATGAGTCTGTGATTGGTAAAATATTTACTAATAACTTCTTTGGATACCTTTTTGAATATAACATGAATGAGAAAAAACTTGGCTATTGTATTCTATTACAAAATAAACATTGCTTTAAATGTATATTAGCTGCTATAGAAAAATACTTCAAAGTGCCTAATTTTTTGGTGCTGATTTTTGTCTCCAACTCCTATACTTCATACAGTGCTTACAATGTGCAACAGTTACTATATAGGTACTTTACATGCTTAGCAGAATCAGCACAGAGAAGACAGTATCTTCTGAAAAGCATCCTGATGTGATTAAAAGAGTATGAAATTTGGAATCAGATTAATATATATCCTGCACTTACTGTGGACTTTAGGCAAGTTCTTTACTCTGAACATTAGTTCTCTCACTATAAAATGAAAATAGTAAAACCTGTCTCTCAGGGACATTGTAAAGACTTGAAATGGTGCAAAATACTAGCTGCTTTTTTTTTTTTTTTGCCATGCTGAGGATCAAATCTAGGGCCCATGCATGATAGATAAACTCTACCACTGAGTTATATCCCCAGCCCTATAGTCGCCTTTTAAAAAAAAATGCTGATCATCATTACAGCAATAATAAAAAAATAGTAGTGTTAGTAATAATTGATTTGGTTGCTAACCTGCAGGATAACTCCCAGTGATCTGCACCCCATGAAATTTCTGTCTTTGTGTAGACACTTTCATAAAATTAGTAAGGATCCTGTCTGAATAATATTGTATGGTGCAAGTGACAGTGTGTACCTTCTGAGATGATATGAAGGCATTGTAGCTTCTACTCCACTTTCCTAGCATTTCTCACAAGCCACTTCCAAAGCCCTGAGGTCATTGTGGAGATACACACATGGAGGGCATGATACCCCTTGTCCATTTAGCTAGCACTAACATGCCAGTCATATGAATGAAACACTTTGGAAATTTGTCCTCTTTGCAGTAGCTGATCCTTCAGTAGACCCTCCCCAAGCTAGCCTCCTCTCTCTATAAGGGAGAATCAACAAACTGAGCCATTCCTAAACCCTGACCGACAGTCCTGTCCAGTAAATGGTAATAAATAAATCATTGCTTTAAGCTACTAAACATTAGGATAATTTGTCTTGCAATTATATAACTAATAAAAATGCCAGGGTTGAAGAGCAACCTTGTCATTTCTAAACAGGTTCTTGTTAACCTATCCTGTTCATATATACTTCCTTACCCCTAATAAGTTCATATAACCTATCCTGTTCCTATATACTTCCTTACCACCTAATAAGGCAAACTAACATATTCTTGCTCCACTTAATTTATCTTTGTCTCCCATTTTATCTCAATGGTTCCCCTTCACAAATGCTCCAATTTTAAGTCATTAATGTCTTTCACATTAAACCAATTTAGGAAGTCTTTTTCCTGAACATCTCTTCTAAGTACTTTACCCAATATACTTATACCTTCTTTGTCAGAAATAACAGAACAACTTACTTTCTTTGGATTATTCTGACAGATCATTCATTTGATCTGATCTCATTTTATGCTATGTATACTACATATAAATATAGTACATGTATACATATTACATATATATACTGTGATATATAGTATACATTTATATATCTATATATATACTCTATTAGTATAAATACTCTATTACTATATAATAGTATATATATGTATTTATATATATATTCTCTATTATTGTATTTACTATTTTAGTAGGTTTATACTCTATTTGTGTATATACTCTCTCCTGGACAGAGAGAGATCTGGCATTGCGCAGTTGTTTTTATCTTGGTGAATGAAAACATAGTGGAAGGTCATGTCCGTTGGCTAGTACTATGCATAAGATAGGAGCTTTTATGCAGGGGATAAGTAGTTCACAGAGAAAATTCAGAAAGAAAAGTAAAAGAAGTAAGTTCTTACAGTGTTTTCAAAAGTGAAATATTTTAATATAACCTAAAGTTTCCTTCTAAGTAGAAGAATATTAATTTTAGTAAGCTAGTTAGTTGAAATAATTTATGGAAGACAAGATAAACTAATGCTTATCTTTCTTGGATCAAATGTCATTTGGGTTTGAAAGAATTTCCTATTAAGTAAATCTACACATCAGTATAGCCTGCTTAATAATGTATTTTACTATTCTTAGTAACAAAATTCAATAATTATTAATTCTATTTTCTTTATTGATTCATTTATTTTTGAATTATATGTATATGATATTGTCATATTTTCAACTGTATTTTAAAACTCTTCCTACCAAATGTGTGCATGTCAATAATGCATGACTGATCTCAAGGCATTTGAAATTATTTTGGACACAGTGCCAATGTTCCTGTGTCCCCTAAAACTGTCAAAGAGTATTTTCAGAGAATATTTCTCAAATGGTGCCATAATGATTAAACTACTTATTTTAAAATATATCTTCAAATTTATCAAAATATGATAATCTAATAATCTAAAATCTTTCAAAATCCTTGGTTTAGTTCAACAGCAATAAGAATGGTAAACATTTACAAATATGTATTCTGATATTTATATAGTACTGACTGAAGAGATTCATTTGACTCCGTATGATATTATTAAAGCTATCATGACCTCATGGTAAGAGTAAATTTTAATAAAAACAAACACAAACATTAATCATGCATCAGACTGAAGAAAACTTGTTAAGAGAAACTAGGTCCTACCTTAGGGGTCAGCAAAAAGTATTCTACTGGGTAGGATTAGGTTCAATTTATATTTAAAAATCAAAAAATAACTTTAGCTAAGAGATTAATTTCTTTCCAACATAAAAGACTCTTGGAAAAAACCCTTCCAGGCTGAGCTGCATGGGTGCTGCTGCAGCACCGTGGCACGTGCCCCTGCCTGGGCAGTCTTCACTCTTCCCTCCGGTCTCCATCTTGCCTCCAAATATTCAGTCTTTTATTCTTTTTTTATTGTTGTTGCAATATTTTTATTTTTATTTTTTTCACTTAGTTTATTGGTACATTTTAGGTATACAGTACAGTTACATTCACCATTGGGATCTTGTACCTGTACATGATGCATCTTGGTTCTTATTTTATCCCCATTCCCCTGCCCTCCCTTTATTCCCTCCACCCTTCCCTATTTACAAAGACTTTGTTTCTGTGTTTTTCCTTTTCTCTTATTTTTTTTCTTTTCCCTTCCTTCCTTTCCCCTTCCCCTCCAACTTCCCCTATTCCTTCAAACATTTTCTTCCTATTTCACAATATCAATTATACATTTTGATTCTTATTTACACTTTCAATTTTTCAGCCTTCTATTCTTTACTGGAGGCCTCCAAATTTTTAACTAGACACACTTAATTGGGCACATTTCACAGAGCTAAACTCCCCTTCCTTCCAGTTAGCTATATCTATATGACTAGGTGTTTACTCACTAATATAAGAGGATAGATTACAAAACTAACAGGAAAAATCTTTAAATTGGTGGAAAACACCACCCTGAATCTTACTGTTCCTGCCTGCTTGAATGCAAACCTGAAGAAGCACATGAAACAAAAGGGGAGTATGGACCTCTGTCCATATGGAGCTTTTGTTTGTAGCCATAGGCCACCTACATCTAGTAGCATTAACTTCTTTCTTAGTTCTGTCATTCCTATATATTTTATTGTTTTAAATAAAACTAAATTTCATCCTAATTACTATATATTTGTTTTTCAAAGAAAACCTCCAGAGAGCAGAATCCATGCATGTTTTTCCTTACCTGGGGATAAGGAAAGGGAGATGGAGATTTAAAAAATTGATAGTGTCACCATGGTAGCTCTAGGTAGAAATTCATTTGAATGTATTTTGTTCATTTATTCACCTTTGTATCACTGCTGCCTGTCATGATACTGATCACAAAATAAATGTTCCACTATAAATTTGGTCAATTACATATGATGACATGGCTAATATGGAGGTGCTGAGACAGACATAGAGCCTAAGTGGGACCTTGTATTTCTTCTGAAAGACTTTGAAGTTATTATCCAGGTCTGTTCTTTACTATATGGCTGTGCAGTAGTGGTAGATTTGTTTGTTTGTTTGTTTCAGTACCAGGAATCGAACTCAAGATGTTGCGCTTTCCAGGAAGCAGTGGAATAAAATAAATAAATAAAATAACTATTTTATTTTAAGACCTAATTGGTGAGAGGAATGGTTTCTATTTTGCTTGGATGATGAAATTTACCCTTTATGGAGTTCCAGATACCTTAATTGCATTTATTTTTATACCCTGTAACTATTTTATGCCCACTGAGGAAAAGGGAATATTAAAGAGCAATTTTTAAGTTTTATTCATAAATCTGTGGCAAGATAGGAATTTAATGTAATGTAGGTTTTTAAAAATCAATGGTCTTACAAATATTGCATTCTTTTTAGAATGCATCCTTTTGAAATGATTACTCTTCAAACTTTTACATAATTTGAATATATGTACATATATATATATATGTGTGTGTGTGTTGCTTTGCTTTGAGTATTCTGGTAGGTTTCAAAACCAAATGAAACATCAATTTATTTATCATTCAAATTAAGTGTATGTAATACACGTCCTCAAGGGGAGGGGGAAACATTAAAATACCTCAGTTACATTTCATCTAACATTTGCTTACACAAGGGCATACCACAGTACACATTTAAAAGCAATTTGAACCACAAAAGGATCAATTAAAGTAGGAGTTTGTTTTTATTAAATGGATATGTGACTTGCAGAATACAAAACCTGTCAGGGGTTGGAGGTTTAAAAAACTATAAGGCTACCATAGTGACTATAAGTAGAAACTCATTTAATGTATTTCATCATGATAACTGAAAGTTAGAGGGTATTGGGGGACTATATTACCAAAAAGGCAGTTGTAGATTGTGCAATTTACCACATTCAATCAACCTTAGAAGGATGTAATCTTTTATGCTTGGGAAGGTAAATACAGTGGAATAGAAATAAGAATTTCCTTTTCCAATTCTGGCCATTTTCTATTTAATGATAGTTTACTAACTCTTTTGAATATCGATATCTGAAAACTGATTGGCCTTTCAAAACATCAAGGAGAGAATAAGTCCTGGCTCATGTAATCTGAATCTTAAGTATTACGTACTGCAGATCATCTCCTACTATTAAATACAATCTTATATTATGTAGAATTCCTCAATAGTTCCTTGATTATAACAAATATATATTAACAAGCAATAGATCAACAGATGGTGAGGCATAGCGTACAACCCTCTGGTTGCACAGAAGTAGATGATAAAAAAGGAAATGTGAAAGTTATTTTTCCTGGGTGTCTACAGAAACGAATATGCAGCTGATGGTAACTATTTTTGTATTATGATATTAGAAATTGTAACAGTAAATATGCAATTGAATACCATCTGTCTAGTTGTAAGCCAAATCATGACCATGATCTGCATAATAAGTAAAACTCTAATGTGAGAGTGAAAGTCAATGACACGATTCCAACAGAGTATTTCCAAGTTGGAAGAGTTCAGCAACATTTTTTTCTTCCTTTAGTAAAGATATTAAACTGTCTTTAAAGGTAGAAAGAAATATTGGTTGGTGTCAGACGTTGGGTCATTGGAAGCTTAACAACAATAAATATTTCAAAAATAATTAAAATTATAGTTATTTATTGTTTTATAAGAACATGTTAATTAACACTTTTGGAGCTCCTGAAAGTGATGACTTAAATGATTCATTCTCGTCTGAATTGAGTATATATCAAGAACACATGAATTGTTTTTTCCACTAATTCACAGAAAGACTGAAAATCTACATATAGCTACATATAGCATTTGGGGCAAGTCATTGTATTAAATGCAGTATTGGTTTAATTATTTAACAAAGTAAATAAACTTGTTATCTTCTTTGATATCAATCAGGTTATATTAGTTCCCTACATGTATTGCATAAATAGTTTTAAATTCAAGTTATGAATTGATTTGGTAGAAAAACTTTCAAAAATGTGGTAAAGTTTAAAGAATAGTACAATGAAGACAGGAATCTCCACACCTAGATTCAAAAATTGTAAATATTTTGTAATATTTTTGTTGTCCCAACTTTTTCACTTGCTGAACAATCTCAAAGTAAGTTATATATTGTTTCATTTCAAAGTGAACATCTAATGGTAAAACATACTCTTCTATGACTACAATTATATCACATGGAAGAAAATTGACAATAATTCCCCAGTATCATAAATTAAAGTCAATTTTCAAACTTTTCCAATTATTCCAGAACTATATTTTACTACTTTATTGTTTGTATTGAATAAGGATCCAATTAAAGTATACAAGTTGCATTTTTGTTTTTTATAGTTTCTTATTCTAGAATAGTGTCCCAACTTTTTATCATCCACTGATGACCCTTGCCTACATAATGTTTTCCTTAAGAGGTTACAAAACAATAACTGCAGTTCTAACCATGGTTTCTAGTCATAATCAGTGCCATTAGTGAAAAGAAGAGCTTTCCTTTGCTGTATATGAGCTACAGTTCCATCTAAAATAAGAGTGACATTAAACTGCTAATGGTCAAAATGAAAAACTGGTGGGATAGAAGCTTCTAATGTTGGTAATAAATTTCAATCTTCCTTTCCTTCTCCCCCTCTCTCTATTATTGTGCACTTATGTGTTTTTCTCCACATTGCAACAAAATCAATTATAGTCATTTTAATATCAATTAATACCAAATTTTATCAGCGTGAGCCCACTCAAGTGGCTCCCACATGCCTTCTCACATGCCTCTTGTCAGTCTTTGACTTTTCATTTACTTTGGGGGACCAAACTAAATCAGGCAAAACCTACCTTAGGACCACCTTCCTTTCTCTTCTCCAGACCTGAAATCAGCCAGTTCTTCAGATGATCTTGGTTCCTATTAATGGAAAAGCATTTGGACCCCAAGATGTGAGCACTAAGAGGACTCCTTACTACTGAAGGACCACACTTCATGTTTTAGTCCTTATTGGACATACCTCCAGACTGTGACATGATTTATTTAGTTTTCACTTAGGAAAGCAAATAGCCCAAGATACATCCAAATAGAGAAAATATCTATATTTATTTTTCTTTTTATTAAACACTTGGGCATCTGCTATGTGGTAGGCACTGAGGTTGCCAAGAAAGACTATTTTACTAGAACTTACATTCTGAGGGAAAGAGATAGAAAATAACAGAAAAGCAAATACTTTGGATGTCATCTGATGACAAGTAATATGGAAGCAAACAAAATGGACCAAGGAGCCAGAGTAAAGAGGGGAGGTTGCTATTCAAAATAAGAAAAGGGTTGGGCAGACTTTGTCCAGGCAGTGATGGACAGAAGGAGAGTGCTTTAGACAGGAGCAGCAGATGTAAATCTCTGGAGTGGAAGATGGTTTGCTATATCCTGATGGAGCAAGATCAGTGTGACTGCAGCAGAGGGACCAGAGGCGGGCAGACTGAGCAACATATCTCTCATGTTCTGAGCAATACCTGAATAGAACCTCTGTAGCTTCCTCAGACATGAAGATTGCATAATCCAGAAATGGATTTACTGCTTTTTCTCAGGTAACAGAATTATATAATATTTTATCTAGAGTGCCACTTTTTATATGAAAGAAGATTTTTCTTCTACAAAATTTTTAATATCTATAATTTACCAACAAATATTGTTTCTTTCCACCTTTGATGAAATTTTTCTAGGCCCAGAAATTTAAAAGTTATAATATTCTGTAGCCAAATTTTTGAATTAGGCAATAAATAAATTAAGTGAAATATTTTTTAAATGTATAAAACATGAAGAATGGAATTATTTTATTTCACAAACACACACACATACATATGCACCCTGTGTTCTCCGTTCTAAACAGTTTACTGACACATTAACTGAATGATCTTTATAATAAACCTGTGTTGTAAGTAGTGTGATTAACCTATTTTTAGTTGAGTAATTTGCTAAGGTCATGTAACTAGTAAGTAAAGAGCTGGCATTTCTCCCCACACCTTCTGCTTCCAGGTCTATGAACCAACAGAACAGAGTTCAATTAAGCTGTACTATGTTGTAGGCAGCACAGTAATGAAGAGGGGTGGAGGGAGACAACAGGAGTGAAAAATATGTTCTTTTTATTATTCTACTTCTATGTGTTTTTTAAAGTACAAGAAACTTCTTTCCTTAGTTGTTTTCTCCTCCAATTTCTAGTTCAGTGTTCAGCACATGGCATACAAATGTTAAAAACAATAACTCACCAGTACATGGATCTCAAATCCAGGGTAATCTGGGAAAATATTCTCCAGCTGTTTACTCAAGAGATTTTTCAAGTGTGGACACTTTCACATAGGCATTCTCTAATTAGGTTTTGCAAATGCTGATATCTAGCTAAAAAGCCGAAAAAAATTTCAATGTGAAAAAAATCAAATATTAATTCTGTATCGCAAAAGAATGTTCTAAAAAGAACTAGAATTACTACAAGATGTAATTTAAACTTATCCATGTAAAAGAAAACACTTTGTGAATCTAGATTTGTTGAGCAAAGTTTTAGAAGAATACAAACAAGCAAATGAACTTGTATCAGTGAGTTTCAAATTGCCTTTCTTTGATGAGATATTACCTGCTGGTAGGCATGAGGCTATTCTTATAATTATAATAATTTCCATATTGCAATTAATACGTAAATTAGATTGAAAGGTATACATGTTTAAAATGAATTAATGAGACAAAATTTTCCCTCATGTAATAACAAGAGTTTTTAATTGATTAATGTTAAAGAATGCATCAACTCTTGAAAACAAACCAAGCAGCATGAAAGACATACAATAGATTATTTTTAGTGAGTCGTGTATTGTGTTTGTCTAATCAAAAACAGCAGCAGCAAAAAAAAAAAAAAAAAAAACAGCAGCAATTCTTTTTGCTCATCAGCCACCTCCCATCACTCTGCCCAGGCATGGTTCACAACTTGGCAGCACAGCAGTTGTTCTTTAAATTTAATTTGAAAAAAAGTTAAGGTGGAAAAAACTTTAGCATAAATTTAAAAAATGAATAAATGAATCTATGAATTAAAAAATAGTGTAAAGCACACAAATCAATATTAAATGCAATTTTGAAGTTAATAAGTAACTTTTCTCACCCTAGTTTTACTGAGTTTAATCAAAATAATATTGCCTTTGAGAGGCTACATTTGGCTCCTGAGTTTAGAGGCCAGTTCCAAACATGTGGAGAGTCAATATTTATTTGATAATAGGAATTAGTGATGAGTATTCATAGTTGAGATGAAAAAATAGGAAATGATTGAACATTTCCTGGGTTTTGAAATAATTTGAGATAACCAAGGAACTTGTGTCTAGATTTGGAAACTTCAAGAGCTGACAGATATGACTCGTGCTCTTGGGTTTAAATTGAAGATAGTCCTGAGTCCAAATACTTTTACTACCTGCTACCAGCAGTGTAACCTTGGGTAGTCTTCCTTACCACTTTAATCCAGCTATAAAAATGAATAAAAATAACTACAGCTTCCACTTCATATATTTTGTATATTAAACAAAAAGCTTATGTAAAGTTCTTTGTACAATTCTTGCATTTTCAATTCCCAGTAAATAGGAGCTACTGCTATTATTATTTGATTTCTTTCCATTTCCACAATAAAAATGTACCAAACTTGTTTAATATCCTGATTTGTATATTTTATGGTTAATTAAAAATGTAAGACATAGCATAATAATATTGCTATTGATGTTAGTGAATGAATGCAGTTTTTAAAAATCTGTAAATATGCTTGGAAAACATTACAATCAATTTTTCCCTTCTAACAGTAAGATCAAGTGATTTTACATACTGCAAATTACTAAAGTCTTTTTTTCAGGACAGTTAGATTTAGAGTGACTGTATTTTGTTTTTGCTTATTTGCACATTTAACTTGTTCTACATTAAATGTACATATCTTTTTTTGGTAGAGAAGATAAAATTTATTCATGAAGTTCTCATCTTAAAATATCCTCTGTATTTCTTACTTGCATAACAGAACAAATATGGTACAAAGTTCTTTTAAGTCGTGAGAAATATAATGCTAGATATTTATCGTACCTTGTATTTGTTAAAGATAAAATACCTAACAACTCCATTACCCACAATGTATGCATACCTTTTGTCTAAATATAATTGTTGGTCTAAACATAATTGATAAGAAATTGTTATCATTTTACTCTAACCCAGATAAATCTGAAATATTGAAGCATAGAAATATGACATTATTTACACAAATCATTTTAGCATGTTGCCAAATTTTCACCAATATCATCTGGGTGTGCATGTGTGTGTATGTGTGTGTATGCATGTGTGTGTGCAGAACCAAGGGCCCTTTGAACTGAGCTACATCTCAACTCTGTCTAAATTTTTATTTTGAGACAGAGCCTCAAGACTGAGCTTAAAATTGGGGTCTTCCTAGGGGACACCACCCCATCTTGCTAGCATAATTATATTAAAACATGGTTCAGAATGAATCTAGATATTTTGTTTAGATTTTACTATGCAGATGTGCTTATCAGACTTGTTATCTCCATGATTGAACTCAATTTCCAGCCTCTTCTTTTCTGGAGGTCAGGAGATTAGATGGTTATCATATGGCTCAATTTCCTATCCCCCTGGTCACATGGTTGTCCTTTTTGGCATGGCAACTTCTATCCTAACACTCCCTAATCGTCCTTCAGTGGCTTTGTTATCATAAACTCACATGTTGCCCCAGAGGCCCACCAAGACTAATAAAGATAACTCATCCATAGGAAAATGCCAAGGATTTAGGAATTCTCTCATAGGCACCTAGAACAAAAATAAATTATTATACGATAGTTAAATATTTTAGAAATTATATTACTAAATTATAATACTGAGAAAAATTACACCATCAAAATATTTCATGCACTCCACAAATGTGTGCAGTTGATTCCCAGTATATGAGAGTTTGTACTATGTGGAATGACATCATTTACATAAGTGGTATGTTAAGTCTATTATATATTTTTTGTAACAACAAAAGAATAGGATAAAAAAGTACAGAAGTTTCCAAGCAATAAATATGCTCTCCCCAGTGAAGGTGAGAAGGGAAAACAATTTCTAAAATTGTTTATATCTGTCTCATGATATGAGCACTTCCTATTGTTCAATATAGTCCCAATTTTTAAAGCCTAATTTTTAAAATACACATTGAAATTTTTATACAAAAAAAGTCTTTACAATAGTGCGCAACATACAACTGGTGCTCTTGCTTGGTGGATTGATACATTCTAATTCAGGAACAATACTGCCTGAAGTGGCATCAGTGGGGCCTAATGTCTGAGCTCTACAGCGATGACTTAGCAATTGTCCAAGATGGTTTTACATCAATTGATTTTTGCCTTATGAGCTAATTTTAAAACTTAACATTCAACACGGAGACATAATCTCCATGTAAATATGTGCATATGATGGCTTTGAGGACATCAAGTTCTTATCTGCCTTTGGCAAGCAGTTTTTTTCAAACAGAAGAGTGTAGTGCAGATTTCCCCTTAAATGAAGTGATCAGTAATAAATAAAGGAATTTGATGTGTTATACATGACATTTTGGAGAGAATAACTTTGAATTTTTATAAGATATGAAAATGTTTCCAGTAATTTGATATTTTTATTTTCTTATCTTAGAAAAACAGTCTTGATTATGTTAAGTAATACCCACTTTGAATTCCTAGGAGTGTAATGCTGTATTTAGGAATTGGTGAGCAATCATTTTATAACTGGGGTAAATGAAAGGGAAGATAAGCAAATGTAGTGCTCATTAACATAGTCTTCTTTAGACTATTGTAAATACTTCCAGGAAAAGACATATATAGTTTATTGTATAAAAATACTATCTGGCTCAATTTGCATGTTTGTGGAAAGATCTCTTACAGTGGAACATCTAATTCAGGTGCATCCATAGCAATCTATGTGATTTGGAGCAAGTGTTTTGAAGAGCATTAGTTCTTTGTAAAAATAATGAGTTTGGACTGATTGGTCTCAAAAGATCTTTTTAGCTTTAATATTCTATAGTTTTGGGGCTCCATTTGTAGCTCAGTGGTAGAGCACTTGCCTAGTATATGTAAGGTCCTGGATTTTATCCTCAGCACCATCACACACAAAAATAGTTTATTATCTGTATGGTTCCTCTTCCAAATACACTGACTTGGAAGTACTATTTGAATGATAAACTCCTCAAGTGTACAATGAAAATTAATAATGTTTATTTATAATTTTAGTCAGATTATACCATTCAAAATCATTGTTTTGTCTATTTTACAAAAATGAATGAGTAATGTTTCATCATTTAGATGTCATATTTTCCCATTTTAAGAGATTTATGCAGAATATTCTTGTTGATTTTATATATTTGAATTTGAAACAATGATTTGTAATTAAAGTTTTAAAAATGAGCCCTTTTTGGTATTATGTGTTAATGCAAATATCTCTATTATAGCATTTATCATATTTTATAACAATTATTTATGTAAATTTTCTCCCTCTAATTCCAGGGACCATGTCTTTACTTGTTTTATGCCTTCACATCTATAATGATACTGCCACATGATAATGGTTTAACACCAGTTATGTGAACAAATTAAAGATTACAAATAGAATACAGCATCATAATCTCATTTAAAATGAGAGATAATCTACAAGAAAGGAGTCATAAATTTTGTCAAATATTAGACATATTAAATGTGAACTAAGAAAAGTGCATTAGATTTAGTTCATTAGAAATGAAGCCAGATTGCAATGGATGAGGAATGAACAAGAGAGAACCAAGTGGAAATGATGAAGTCAGACCACTTGTTTCAGAAATGTAGTTAAAACAGAAAAAGTCTAAAGTAGTAGAATAGAAATAGATATATTGGAGACGTTTGATTTAAAATCTTTAAATATATCAGTAGAGTATCATGTTGAAAGTTCATGTTGAAGAATCCAGTGGAGATGCTGGGAGAAAGAGGAACTGACGGTAAAAGGTGGAGTAACACATTAAAGGAGATAGAAAATAAACATAAGGACACAGATAAACTGAGATCCTTGGAAAGGAATAGATAGCTGCATTTCTGGCAAAGAAAAGTGAATGCACTAATGCACGTATGGGGAAGAGGGAAAAATGAAAGGGTTCACTCCCAAATAACAAAATTAAAAAGGAGATCCATGACATGTCTGTGTAAACAGTGTTCCTATTGGTAATGACTTGCAGAAAGATCTTTCTTTGCTTAATACCAGGAAGAAATATTCATATTATCATGATGGAGATATCCTGAGTGGTTATTGTATAATCAGTAAGAACCCCTTACAAAATGACTACAAGCTCTTGAAATATTCTGCTGTGAGCCTTAGTCAATTATTATCCTTAGTCCTACCTATACAAGAATTTTCAGTGTTTTCCTCCAATAGTTTTTTCATGTAACTATATGCATTATAAAAACATTATTGCCTGGCAATAAAAGCAATGGACTAACATTCTCTGAATTATTTTTATTTGTTGACAATTATTTTTACTTAAATTATAATTACATATTCAAAAGAAAATCCATTTAATTAGAATATATGATTTCTTTTATGACTAAACCACTTTTAGATTCATTCAACTTTCATATTTCTATCACTGGGATTTTATAATTTTTCTCTATGTCCTCTAAACTGCCTTATTTTTTCACAGTGATTGGTAACAATCTGTTATAAAAATTTATCTGAAAAACATGCAGCCCTATGCTTTTCTTAAGAGAACAAAATCTTAAGAATAAAAGAAGTCCTGTAACATTAACTTATTAAATGATTTTTATCTTTGATCATATCTCTATTTTCTTTCTCTAGCAAAAACATGTAAACACATAGTATTTAAGTTAAAAGAAATTCTAGTCAAAATTCTTGTTGCTCTATTTTTATACAAGAAACACATTACAGATAAGTAGATAAAGAAAACAAACTATTCAGCACAACAAACACAAATCAACTGTTAACCACATATCAACTTTATTTGAAAACTGATGGTTTGAACTATACTCAGAAAGCAAAAAGTAAGGGGTTGGTGAGGTAAACTCAGCCAAAATTTTGCCACAGAAGTCTTTGCAGTCCATGCTGTCGTCCATTCATGTTGTCATGATTCTTGGTGAGACAGTGCTCTGGAAATGAGAGCCTGTCACTGGATGATGGATATTACTGGCTGGACTTTGATGGAATTAATTGGCCCTGTCCATGTTTTTTTTTTTTTTTTTTTATCACATCTCACATTATAAGCCTCAAACAAGCAGCAGAGTGACAGAATGTACCAATACTCTAGTTGCTAAAGATCAAAATAAGCATCTGGGTTTTGTAGTGAAAGGCACATGTTTCTTTCCAGCAAAACTTGCTTGCTCATCCTTCTACTACTCCTTGTCCCAACTCAGTTACATAAACCAGGCAGTGACCACCTTATGTAAGCTTGCCAGTGAGAACTTTCTAGAGAATTTTAGGAAAATCAAGAAAATCAGAAACTTTGTACTTGTACACAGGAAGTGTAGAAACTGTATGAAACCCCACTGTTTTCTAACCAAAGAGTATAAAGGAGAGAAAATGCAACTTCACGGGGATTAAAAAAAATGAAAAGAACTGATTAACAAAAGGGTGCACAGGTTAGAGGATTAAATCCAATAACATTCAGAGACTATCTCTTTTCTTTCTGCCTGAGACCCACATTTATTGC
This sequence comes from Heterocephalus glaber, assembly GCF_000247695.1. The sequence continues at coordinate 932,768 of NW_004624837.1, read as the reverse complement.
TATATCCAATGTTTGTGAGACACTTATAATTATTTCCTCAATGTATGCTCTCCTTTTCTGAATTCATGTGTAATCTTCTAATATTTATTTCAAAAAGTTAATGTAAACATGAAGTTATATAGCATATGTAAAAGTGACTAATATTTTTGGATGCTCATTATATATAAAATCTCCCTTTGATGAAGTACCTAAATATATAAAAGCAGGAATTTTGACTTGACATTAGCAAACTGGGTGATATTTTATAATGTGTTTCATAATAATTGTTTTTTGGAAAGTAGAGAAGCTTTGAAAATTGATGGGTTTTAAATAAGAAATAAAAGTTAGTGGCTTGCATCTGTCACTGATTTTATCAGAACCCTATGTTGTTATTAGGAAAAAATGATTTGTGAAACTACCTGAGTCTGTACTCCAGAGACATATATTTTATTCATTAAGTGAAAACCAATCTTTAGTCTAACTACATTTAGGACCTGCCGGGGTACCTCCAGACATTCTTCCACATGCCTTAAACTGTGCATATCTTCACAATGTAAGTGAACCTTTTATAAAAGCTTTATATCAAATATCAATAGAAAAATTACTATGGACTATAAAGGAAAGAAACAAGATTCAGGGAAATGTTCTTTGAAGAAGTAGCTATCTGATTATGAACTGACTCCGAATTAGCTAGTTTGCAGGGAGAGTAGAGAAAGGGGCTGAATAAGTGCTTGGGACAGGAAATTTGCTAACATACCAAGAAATTCAGTTAAATGTTTCTCTTGGTACTTCTCTATCATCCTGTACACACTCAGTCTCTACACCATTCCTTTGGTTTATTTCAATTTGCTACACCTAAAAGACTGAGTTTTCCGAAGTACAAAGTATGTCTAATTCATATTTATGCTGTCATAGTTCCTTCTCATGTAGTAGGACCCTAAGCTCTTGTTTTGATTATTAGCCATATTATAATAGACATGTTATGCCTCTGATTAGTAATATTAAATTAGTCGCTTTATTACAAGAGAGAAGGATGAGACACAGCATATTCTGTTTATATAGTTTGCTCTTTGCCATCTTATGTAAGAGGCCCAGTCTGTGTCTCCTCCTGTGTAAACCACAATAGTAATATATGCTAGTACCTTAAAAGAGCTATAAGAATAATTTGGTGATGTTATATTTTAAAACTTAGTGAATTAAGAAAATTGTTGCACTAAAATACTGTGTGTGTATCCATTTAGTTTTTCATTTAAGAACAAAGTTCATTTATTTAAAAGTTATGCAAAAAGTCTTTTGTGTAGAAGGCAATTTACTGATGTCTATTCTTTCCTGATGAGAAGTCACAGTAAACATATAAGTTGTTTTCAAATAGACTTATTATTCAAAAGTTTCTATGTTTCAGCTTGTAAGCTTACTAAGAACTCACTCTCATCCTAATAGAATCTAAGGCACTAGCACTAGAGCTGAGGCTTAAACTTAGGTCTCCATGATTCCAAATATGACTGCTTTATTATGTCCCTTGTTTCTACTTCCTTATTAGTCTGAAGTTACATAATGCTGAAAACAGTGAAAGCAAATTGTTGAAAATATTTAAGCTCAAGTGAAATATTTATAGCTTTAAGCTTAAGATCTGAGCATGTCTTCTATGAAAGTGAACTCAGTTCACTGTCTGACAATTAGTTGGCTTCTACTGGCTTAAGTGTCAAGCCAGTTTTTATTTAACAGGCAAGTAAATTTCCTAGTAAGTCTCCTAGTTCAAATCACATAAGACTCTGATAATATTTTGTAATGACAATCAAATGGTGAGATCATGTAAACATTTGTAACAATATATGATTGCATTATTTCTTTCCCGTATACTTCCACATCCAGTGTTATGGTTTTGTCTTCTCTCTCTCTCTCTCTCTCTCTCTCTCTCTCTCTCTATGTGTCTGTGTTTTGCATTTTTTTAAAAAAAAGATGTGCATACTTTTGATATTTTAAACATCTAAACCACACTACTTCTAATATTTGTACCTTTTCAAACATATTTTGCATTTCTTACATTTCAGTCTGTGGTAATTGTGTTATTCAAAATCACAGGAATAAGTAAGTCAGTAAGTGTCACTGAAAAAGACAAAAACAAAAAAAAAGTCTTTAACTCTTCAGGGTCTATTAGTGCAAAGTATAATAGTATGTATTATATTTTTTGATCGAGGTGACCACATGGGTCAAGCTATGAATTAACATTTGAACTCTTTATTCAGGACAAATGAGTCTACTTTGATATTATGCTAATTTATCAGAGCAGGCATGTGTCAACAACATTCTAGGGTTGAGGGACAGGAAATGAGCCAGAAGACTGCAAAAGATCCAAGTGTTCATGTAAAATGCATTGGGTAAAAAAAATTAATGAGATGAAAAATTATTTAATAAATATATTGACTTTTCAATTTTAAAGGGATTCATAACATCCCACCAAAAAACTTTATGAACATGTTTTTTCTTTGATGTTTTATGAAGTTCTTGATAACTGTAGCAATCGACCTTTTTCTAAAGCTGTGATATTAAATCGCTAGAAAAAGGAGTCTTCTCATGATAACTTGCATATAATTTTTCACGTTTATAGGAATTTCCATAGGTTGAAGTCACAATTTTGATAATGTAACATGAAATCGTGAAGTTAGTTTGTAACTCAAAGAATTTTTAGTCAGATGGAAGAAAATAAAATGAAATATAATTCATTTGAAGGACCCATAAAAGACAACTCTTTGAAATTAGTATGTTGAATCATTTTTTCCTGTCCTCTGATATTCTTAACACCTATAACATGCAGGCGCATGCACACACACACACACACACACACCCCTACCACCACACTCACATTCCTTTTTAACAAAGAGCAGCAGGGGTCTTTAATTTCTTAATCTCTGAAATGTCATAAGATGTTTTTACCCACATTGTTTTTTCAGTTATGATAGCTCAAAGAAATTAACTCCTTCAGAAAACTAAAGGTTGGCATTCTCTGTGTGTTTCAAAGTTGCTTCATCTATCTCAGTGAATATGTCATTTTCAAAAAGTTCAATGATTTCTTAATTTTAAGGGCTATTAAATCTGAGAACATATTTAAAAAATGAGATTAAGCTAGCCAAATAGGCTTACATTGTAATTCAAGAACTTGAAAAAAAATGGTTTCATGGTTTGTCTTGTGCCAAAGGGATATTTTGGCTTTCTTAATATACAACATAGTTCTCTGAAAATGTCAGTAAGACCACTGTGTGACACAGAATGCAAAGACACACATATTCATAACATGTGCTACAGTAGGTGTTTTCCCAGACCACTCCCACCAGAGAGTAAACAGTAATCCATGTATAACCAGCTCTGCCCACACCTGCCATTGTAAGACCACAAATACTTAGCATTGGGCTACAACTTCACATATCGTACAGGTACGTAGAGATGTCTTAGAAGTCATCCTAAACAGATCTTTTGAGCTACTCTTACTGTCTTCTGCTCTCTTGGTTTCTTTGATGTGCACTACTCTGCAGCTCTATGACCACATTGAGATTTGCTGTTTTTCCTCGACTGCCAGATTTCAGTATGCCTGGGCCAACCTGTATTCCATAGAGATGCGTGCTCGACTCTAAGTCGAGGAATTATCAATAAATTTATTTACATTTTTATTATATGACTTTTCTAACTATTCTCAAGATTATATATTAAATTATAATTTATGTGAAAATGTATTTTCCATTGGGTAAATAAGTACAGATCATAGTAGCTACTCATTAGCCCTCATTTCTTTCTAAGTGCTAGCTTAAGGTCCAAGTACTGTATACAGAAAATTTGGAAAATTCTGAATATAACTTTCTGTGTATTTCAATTTAGTCTAAACAAAAATTAGGGATTATATAAATACAAGGTAGAGTGAGTTATATACATCTTTTTAAAGAAATAAACTACAATCTGAGACCCAGCATGCTTTATTTGAAAAACCTGATAGAATTTCATCTTTAAGGTCAGTTTAAGTATAAATGGGATATTTCTAGAATAATATAATGATAACTCAAAAAATTTTTAAACATTACTACTCTCTACCAGAATGGGCAATTTCAGACTAAGCCAACCTGTTCCAGAGTGAAGCCTTGTACTTGTGCCACCCTATGTCTCTGATTTCAGAAGTTCTTTAGTTTACCAAAATACTTACTGTTTTTCTCAGTGAAAGTTAGTTAACATCTATAACTTTTTTCTTCATTCTACAGTGTATATCTATGATATGTATACTTTATACATATCATTCTATTCTGATGCCTTCAAAACTGCAGTATGAATTTTGAAGTAAATGTTAGTTATTTCTGTTATCTCAAAAAAACCAATAAAATATGTAACATATTTTACTATATTGATATTTTCCAAACTACATAAATGTTATGTATGACAGATACCTAAATATATTTTTCTCTACAGTAAAAACTAGTTTAATTTTTTCCTCAAAATAAGTATTGTGATATTATATTTCTCTATATTAATACTTTAAATAAACTCAATTATGAACATTAATAGAACAAATTACTTGCTAAAGAAAAGTTATGTTAATGGTTACAATGAAATTTATTAAAACAGTTTCATATTTTGTTCAAATTTTTAATAACAAAACTAAAAATATGTCATCTGTTGAATAACAGGAAAATTAAATTGCACATATTTTGATTATATTGGTAAAAATACACATAGAAATATTTCAAAACATTCTTAAAGTATCACTAAGAGGTTTCATTTATAATGAAGTAGAAGAAAACATGGTTAATATCAAACCATATTATTTAGAGAAAAATAGATGAAATCTAAAAGAAGCTATGATACAGTTTTAAAATTAGGACCCAGGACAACCATTTCAAAATACATGACTTGTAACTCGACTCTCAATATCTCTCCAAGGAGTTGATACTTTTTTTTACAAAAGCAATTCATTCAACTCTTGAGAAGTCTAATACCATAGGTCAATCTTAATGAAGCTTAATGTGCATTTATAAATTTTTCATAAAAATGTTCACCCAGATTAGGCCATGATATTTCATTAAAACATCCTTCATGGGCCAGGGATTTGGCTCAGTGGTTTCGCCGCCTGCTGCGCAAGCGGAAGGATCTGAGTTCGATCCCCGGCACCAAAAAAAAAAAAAGTCCTTCATGAGTCTTGATGATATTAGAGAAATAATTTATGGTCAGAGAGTTTATAAGTACATTTTAGAGTAAGTTTTGATACATTCAAGACAATCAGTACTTTTCACAAAATTGCACACTTAGTGAGCTAAATCTCAGTGGATTTAAGAAGGCTCAGTTATCCTCTGATAGTATTTAACTCTGAGTAATGGCCTAGACTGAGTATACGGTATTTTCACAAATTAGCTTAAATCATAGAGAGAGGAAATTACCTATTCACCTGAGCAAAGACTAACTTTAATGACAAGTGGTGAAAATTACTAAAATAATGGTCCTTTCCAGACCAAATGATAGCCTTTTTGATGAGATGTACAAATAAGAAAATATTAGCTCCAAGAATGAAAACACTTTTTAAGGTTGACCAATTTAAAAGATTCTTCTCGACTCTCGTCAAGAGAAAAGAGTCTATTCAGGAGTCCTAACCAAGATGAGTAGAAATTTGTAAGTCTCTAGTAAATCGGAAATATTCTTTTAAGGTTAAGGATTTGGAGACTTGGAAAGTCTTGACTTCCAATTTCAGATACGTGGTGTATAATATACTATATTACATGATATAATGCTTCCTAATTTGAAAACATGAAAAGAATTGTCTAAATTAACATTATCAATATTAACCTTACCATTACAAATTAACATTTTCTAACATTTCCCATGTTGTGTAGTATGGGAAATTAGAAAAAGTATTCAAATAAGTGCCAAATACATAAGCAAGTAGTAGTTGAAGAAGTGGGTGTGCCTGTCTGTGTACATGGGTGTGTAAATATTTCTCAGAACCTTAATCTTCTAATATGTATAGTGCATAACTACAGGCACACTCAATATATATCACTGCCAGAATTCATATGACTACCAAACACTGTGTTTGTATTTAGGGGAATACTCTTTGAAAAATGCTAATGTAGAGCCAATAAATTTCTTTAATATTTGTTCATAAATCATATTTTGAGGTTCTACTACCCCCAAATTGCTACCTCTAAGAAAGAGAAGATTAATAATTATTAGAATACTCACTCAGTTGAAGTGAGCTGAATGTTTTAAGTAAACTCATATGGTACTGTACCTGGCTTACATTTCTAACCAGGCTTCAGATCTTGTGCTAAAATTACTGTTATGGTCTTTAGTTGAAAAAATATTTCTATTTTAAATCCCAAGAGGAAGAACTTCCATTTGATCTGGAAGATTACGTTTCTTTCATTTGGGTGTAATCATTCTTACTCTATGAGACTTTGCACCATTCCTCAGGTCCCCTCATCATCTATGAAAACATGAGCACTAAGGAGTTCATAGTTTCCTAAATATCCAGTCAGACAGTTTCTTCGACGCATTTTATGCCTGAATCCCAGACAAAGAAACCAAGCTCTAAAATCCTTACTGGATCTTAGACTATTGATACAAATCTTGACTGATTTGTGGGCCATATTTTTCTCCTATAGATGGGAAAGTTGAAATAAACCATTGCACAGAGAAAACATAGAGATTTAAGGAAGAACAAAGATGAAAAGTGGAAAGACTTTCAACGACATTTGGGTTCCTAGTTCCAGTTTTCCCTGAGACCCAGACACGTCCTTGTCTTTGGGTTGTAAGAGCAGTCCCATAATTTTGAAGATATGTCCCAGTTTGTTAAGAAAAATTGAATTGCTACCATTTTTGACAATTTTAACACTTTAAATTTCCCACCGAAATGTTCAATTCCAATAATTTAGCTCTTTTATAGATCTTGAGACTACTTATAGTTCTCTTTTCTCATTGCTCCATGTTTGTTCAGACCCACTATTTTACTTCAATTATTGAAGCACCCTTCTACATGGTATCCTAATTCTTGCACTGGCCTCTTTCAATTTATGCTGTGATATCTAACATGGAAATTTGATCAAGCCAATTTATAATAAATTTAACAAATCAATTCAGTTTGTCTTAAGATGCCATGAAAACTATTCTGAATCTGGTTCCCATTTATCCAACTAACTCTTTCCACCTACTCCAAGATCACCACCAAAGGGCATACTCTACATACCAGTTACCCACTGTTGTTCAACAAAACTCCAAAACATAGAATTAAACCAACAGTTTGTCACTTTTCTCCTTAATCTGAGAGATGGCTGCACAGTTCTCACTTGGAGCTGCCTAATACAATTGCAGATAGAAAGCAGTTGAGTTGGAGTCACCCAAAGGCTCAACTGGGACAACTGGGATGATATCGAACAGGGCTTCTTCTCACTCACATGTATAGCTGCTCTATATTCATTTCCAGCCTCTCCCCCCAGCTAAGTCTAGCAGTGTCTGAGCTTCTTACATGAAGTCAGTGTTTCATGAGGAGCAGGAGATTGCAGTTGTTATATCATTTATGGGCTGTGTTCATAGGTGGCTCCCTATTATTTCTGGCTATTATTTTGTGATGGGCAAAATACTCACAGCATCTACTAATACTCAAGCAGCAAGAGTTAGACAAGTGGAATCTTGCCTACCTCATGGCGGGCACAGGACAATATAACAGTTCAGAAGTGGAAGCAGGGATGGGATATTTTGTTATGTCTATCTTTGGAAAACATTGCAGTCACATTTGTAACTATTAATATATCCCTGATTTAATTACCTTTTAATGCTTACTGTTTTTTCACCCCGGCTTGATTTCTTTGTCCAGAGTACTTCAATTTCTTCTCCTTCTTTGCCTCTGTAGATAACTCTGTTCATTCTTCAAAGCTTCCCTCAGATAATAATTTTCCCTAGATACCCACAGTGGCTTCTCCTTTCTGGGAAAAATATTCCTTCTGTGTAGTTCTATAGTATCCCCTTATTCCTATATCACAGTACTTAACACACTGTACATGAACTATGACTCTTTCATTAAGAACAAGTCAATACCTGATTTCTGTGTTCTCAATATAAGAAAAGTACATGACAGAGAACTCAGCCATTATTTATGATATGAAAACATGTGAGTTGCCAGTTTGATCTTTTCTGGGAAACCTATGATTACTTGGTTGATGGACTGAATGATAGATAAAGCTTGTAATATAGTTTCTCCAAGCTACCTACATCATCAAAAAATTGCTTAAGCTATCTTTACTGTTAAGAGTTGATAGGATATTTTTTAAATAGAAAACTACTTTTTAACTCACATAAAATTTAATTAAAATTTCAATTTATAGCCTTATCAAGTTGATTGAATTTATTCTAATGCATATCAGTTATGGACGTTATGCATATGAAAATCTGGATATCCCAACTACTAAATATAAAATCACAAAAGATCCATAGTTTTCATTTTAGAATAGTGCAAAACATAAAAATGGACACTGAGATTTCTGATTAATACAGGCATTGAGATTAATAACTTAGATATTGAAAGTTTCTATGTTTCTTGGAATTTCAAATGAACTATGCTTTGCAAGTCCTCTTATTATTATACATCGCTTTATAGTATAATATTCCCAAAGTACATATATCTTAGAGGTTGTAACATTAATCAGTATTTCAATTTTCAAATGAGTAAGAACATTTCCTTTATGAACTTTTAATCAAATATCTCATTCTTTACTCTTGCAATAATACTTATATTACATACATGTTCACTAAGTGCTTGTCCTTGTAATTAGCTGTATGACGAGTCTCATGAGATAAACAACAAATAAAAATAAAATTATAGCAAAATGTCATTTACATTCAGAAAGGACAAGATGTAATATGTGAAGCATTTATTTAACCATGGCTTCTCCCTCTCCCCGCTGAACGAGCCTTATGCTTGTTCAAAGTACTATTAGTTCTTCCATTTAACTTTTAAGGTGCCAGTGAAACTTATGAAGTAATTTTACCATTAGTTAATAGCAATAATTATTACCAATGATTACCATTTATTATATTACAAATTAGTTATTTGTAAATTCAAAATTGTTTCTGTGTAACATTTTCATATTACTTTATTAATTATAGAATGTGTATTTCAATACTTACAATTCAAGCAATTATATAGAATTAATTTCTTAGAATTTCTGTGTTCAGAATATTCATGTAGTCCTCAGTATACTCACAGAGTAAGCAGCACATTGAATAAGAGATGAATTAAATTAAAATTAAGATTGTACAGTATTGTTCTTTTTGAGAAGAAAATTTGGGGAGAAATAAAACAGAGACTACATTTGGGGGCGATGGTTCATGCCTGCAATCTCACCACTTAGGAAGGCTGAAGCAGTCTGGTCAACTTAATGACTTAGTGAGACTTTGACTCCAAATTTAAAAGAAAAATAAAGGCTGGGGATGTAGCTTAGCATTTAGGCCCTGGGTTCAATATCCAGTACTGCCAAAAGAAAAAAAAAGACAGAGAGATTATAACTAAGGACATGACAAAAGATGCGTGAAAACACTTATTTGAAGATATATATATACATGCAATTTAAAAACCTAATTGTAAAATCAGTGTCTCACAACGTTATTCAGAGAGGTAAATGTAATTGAACAGAAAAAAGTTATGAAACTATAAAAGCCTAACCATCTAAAAAAAATTATTTTCTTACTACAAATTATCTTCTTAATATAACAGAACTGTAATATAATGACTTAACTAAATTTAATAATGCCATGCCCAATATAAAGTACATCACTACTTATATTTTCATTTTGGATATGCATGCAGAATTTGGGTTCTCATTTATCTCTTCAGTTATATCACAAACTTTCATTGAACATCTACTGCATGCTAAGTATTGTTTCTGGCCTTGATGTGTTGACATCAACATCAAGTTCTGAGCATGTATTTCCAGCTTCATCATGGCCAATTCCTGTAACTTGTGTTCACCTAGTAAAGATGGTAAAATTTTTCATAATATTTTCTATCCTTCTATGTGACAATTACAGTAAATATTTTTCAATCTATATTTTATTTGATCTCTTCTCATCATTTATCACTCTTGATAACTCCCTCCTTGAAATTTTTCGTTAGGATTCTAAGACAGTTTGATCACCCATTTTTACAATTTCTTCTGAGATGTCTTCCTCTTCTTTTGCCATTTACCAGTTTTGTTTTTTTTTTTATGGTCCAGTCCTTAGGCAACTATTTTTCTCTTATATATGTTTTCTTTGTATTTTTATTGGCATATTTACTTTCATTCTTCCTAATGTACTAAGAACATAACAAAGGCACTTTCATTGTGTTTCTATTAGTTCTACTAAAGAAATAATCTCAATATCCCATGTGTGCAGCAGTATCTGCACAACTCAAATGCCAAGTTAAAAACCACAACTTGATACTCAAATGTTGCTCTTCTTAGATACCTCAGCCAGAAATTCCAGTCCATTGAAACTATATTCCCAACAGGAAACCTGTTGCAAATTCTGTGTTGTTCTTTCCACCACTTGCCTTACATAGACCTTTAAAATACATCACTTTAATCCCTTACCTTTTGTCTTATTGGATCACATCATTCTGAGTATATGTTGCCAGATATAACTCATTATTATTTTCCCAAATAAATTACCTCCACACTTTTACAAATGCTCTCCCATGGGTCTGGGATGCCTTAACTCCTAAGTGCCTGGTAATTTCTCATCTATTCCCAGACTCAGAACAGATGTTTTCTTCGGTGTGAGTCCTCCCCCTAGCCCCAAGCTCACTAATCCCTGGATTTTCTCTTCTCCTTGAATCCCCCATAGACCTCTATTATTGCACTTGGTGCATCCTCTGTAACCTTTTTCACTTGTCTGTCTTCCTATCTAGACTGAATTTTGAAAGGGCAGTGATTTGTAATTCACTCCATATCTCCAGTGCTTCATTCCTAGTAATTGGTCTTTTTACTCTAGATTTAAGATACATTTTTAAGACTAAATTATTTTTGTGCCAAGAAGTTTAAAGAGTCTTATTAGGAACCATATTTGCTTTAGAATATTAGACATGTTGGGAAAGATATAGATAGATAAATAACTTTATATGATCAGTTAATTAGGTAGCCATGTGTAGAACAAGAATAGAGACTCCTATAGAAAAGTGATTAAGTAGACAGCAATAAATTCTCTGAAATGAGGAGACAGATGACTAAAAAGATTTTAAAATAAGAATGTCTTAAACTCTGATTGCTGTTATTTATATTGCTGTAGTTTATGGATACTATTTCTTATTCTGATATTATAATTATTTATAGTCTATTATAAACATGTGAATCATGGTTTGGGAATATACAAGGGAAGGGGGTATATTAAAAAATCTAATGAGATAAGAATATATAACTAACCAGGTTATTATGTTAATGAAAACATGTATTTAAATATAAAGGAGGAATACATTAGACTTCCCACAGGACATGGTATAAGGACAGCACTTAGTATTATTTAACTCTCAAAAGGAAGAAGACCCCCATTGAGAGCTAAGTCATATTTTTTAAGGAAACTAAAAGTTCTGTCAGTTCTTATAGTGACTATAATGTTCATTGAATATTTTAAAATATCTTTCTTTAGAATATACATTAATTCTTTATTAGTCGATATAAAAGCTTTATTTCTAATTCTGAATTACAGTGGCTGATTTCTTTCCAATGCAGCATATTACATTTTCTCAACATCATAAAAGGACAGGAGGATCTAGGAAGATACAAGCAAAGCTAGGACTATACATAAATGAAAGTAGTAATAAATCTATGTATCAAAGCTTTTCCCAGAGAGACAGATAGCTGTGAAGGATACATTTGGATTGGGACAGATGGGAGAATGTGATTCCCTACTTGTGTGGAGGCAAGATACAGCTTGAAGACACTAATTTTTACTATTTATTTCTCTTGCAGAAAAAAAACTTTCCTTGTATTTTTGCTAATATAAAGCACATAAACTGAACCTTAATGACACAAATATTATCCTTTCAAATTTAATATAGCTCCATAATAAACACCTGGCTTTAAACTGTATAAAAGCATACGATATATGCCAGTTGGACAAAAATATTTCTATATTTTGTAGAAGGTAAAATAAATTCCATTCATCATTTACTCAATGCACTTCCTTTGTTTCATTTCTGGGGGAATTGTATTATCTTCTGGCATGACACTGAATTTGATATTTTTTTCTGTTATTTTGAGACAGGGTCTTGCTATGTATTTGTATTTCTCTGAATTTGAGAAATACAGTATGCCAAATTTTAAATGTTTCATACACTTACATACAAATTTTCATTTTTGCAAATAAGGATTTAGGAAACCTACATACAGATGGATAATAGCCTAACATTAATATATCACAATTTATTCTGCTTTAAACAAATTTAAAAATCAAAATTTTTTATGTGAAGTTCCAGAAATTCATGAAGGTAATCTTGTTAATATCCAGTTTTGAAATAGCAATTAAAGTAGAAACAAAGCTCACTTTTTTTTCTATTAACAAGAAAAAAAGCTTTGGGAAAGGGCTGAAGATGATCTAACTTCTAACATATTCCAGAGTTGCTGATAATCATCACCTCTTCCTCTTAGCCCAGATAGAGCTTAGAGTTTAAAAGCCTTGGAATTACTTAGTTTTAGGTTTCCCTACTGTTTTGCTTTTCCAGATTTTGGTTTTAAAATGAGAATATATAAAGAACTTCATATGATTGGGAAATTGAGTGAGACAGAATATACAAAACACATTTATACTACAGGCACATGACCTGTGTTCAAGGAATGTTAACTTAATGGATGCCCTCCTTCTTAATGGCTGACTTAAGTCTTAACTGCCACTATAACAGTCATGAATGAATGTTATCTTTGTCTAAATTAACACAACTACTTCAACAGTCCTCTTGCACTTTTAAATTAAGAACAATTCTTTGTCAGAAAAATACAGTGGCGTTCTGTTGCATGTCCTGGTTTATTTCACTTTTCCTAGGTACTAATTATGGTTGATATAATTAGAAATCAGTTATTACTCCTCTTTTTATTGAATTATTAATCACATTAAATTTTCATAGTTTGTTAAAAAAAACTTACAAGACATCATGGTGGAGTTGAGCTAAAATTTCTAATTTTCTTTGTTCTTTGACTAATTCCCTGCTGCTTCTTCAATTAACTATAGCACTTATCCATTTAAAGTTATTAAGTTCACAATTATCTTAAAATACCAATGTAGAATTTTGTTTCAGACCAAGTCTCAGAGATGGACTTTTGATGCTTGAATTTGATGTTATTTAAAATGTGTGATTGATCAATATGGCATTTGTTACTGAGATAGAAATGCAAATGAAATATATAACAGATTTCTAGTTAATGAGCATAATTTCATAAAGTAGCACAATTTTTATAAAAGATAAATGTGGTTTATCAAGGACAAATAATTTCTATGCCAACACCAAAATCTAGGTGCTGGAAAATATTATTTCCTTTTCTCTTCCCCCACCCCCACCCCCAGCATCTGCCACACTTCTCATTGCCAGACTTAGGGCACAATTAGGAGGTGAGACATCTCAACCTGCTAGCTTTTTCCATGCTAGAGAAAAAAACCAGAGAATCAGAAGCTACCTGGACTAGCAGTCATCACACTGTCCAGTTCTAGCAACCCAGCCAAAATAAATCCAGTGCTTTCTAATGCAATGCTCTTTTATTTCCTAAAGCTAAATTCATACAAAACATGATCCATCTACAAAAATATTTTTTAAAAAATCAACCTATTGTTGTAAAATATAAAAAAATCATAAACAAAAGTCATGTATACTAAACACCATATATTTTAATATACAGAAATGCCCCAGTTCATAAACACTTTTGCTTGGTTCACAAACAGAAGCCTTTGGAAAAATTTTCTTTCCGTGTATGAACTCCACATCAGGTGATGAACACGACCATGGCCATCTTCCTCAGAATCCTGTAATGAATTAAGTTCATGAACCGAGATACCACTGAATTCAGCCGTGACCAGCCATAATGAATTCATTAGTTGCTTTACTCATACATAGAATTTCTGTGAATGTGATAGATAAAGTGTGTCATACTGGCAACTTGAGTCATTGGTAGTGAGGCTTTCTCAAGTACTTTCAATAAAATCAAATATCCTATTTGTATGTGATAATTCTGTTTCTTTTGTTGTAAAGAGCTCTGAGAATGGAGAATATACCATCACTCCATTAATACTCACAGCTTTAGCATATTTTAATTTTTGGATTATTAGCATCTGTGCTGGGGAAGAAAGTGGCCTGTCTTATAGGAAAATTATACCTTATTTCTTTATCCCTTCAAAATATTAACTCAATGAATCTTTCTTTTTAGAACACTTTTATATTTACAGAAAAAAATGTAAAAATAGTATGGAAAATAACCCACACCCAATTTTCCTAATATTAAATCTTATCCTAGTACATCTGTCACAATTAATAAACCAGAACTGATACATAATTAATAATTAAGTCCTATATCTTATTCATGTTTCATTGGTTGTTCTAAGACTAATGTCATTTTCTGTTCCAGAATCTTCCTAAATATCATTTGCATTCAGTTGTCCTATCTCTTTAGTGTCCCCTCAGCTCTGATCCTTTCTCAAACATTCCTTGTTTTTGATGACCCTGAAAATTCTAAAGTATACTAGTCCCATGTTTGGAAGAATATCTCTCCATTTGTATTTGCCAGATATTATTCTTATGATTATTATAAGGTTATGAGGATGGAGGAGGACCAAGGAGATAAAAGCACCACTATCATCACATCATATGAAAGCATGTACTAGCACTATTACATATCACTGTTGATGCCAACTTAGTCACGTGGTGGGGAAAGTCCTTATCAGACTTCTTCACCATAGTTACCCTTTGCCCCCTTTTCCATACTGCACTCTTTGGAAGAAAATGACTATATACAGTTCCTGCTTAAGGAGTAAGGAGTTACTGTGTGTTCCACTTCTTGGAGTTCCAATATCCGCATAAATGATTTTGAATTCTCAAATCTTTGGAAGATTTGTATATATTCCATGTTTATTTATAGAAACATTTATTTATATAGGCAACCTTCTCATTTCTAGAATAAACTATCTCTCCATGGAGTCATGGAGCTCCCTTTTATTGGGGAATAGTATTAAATCCAGTAATTGGGTTCTCGGTATCATCAAAGCCCAAACTATACCTAGAAAAATTAAACAATCTAGGAAGATGTGTTTATGGCAAGTGTAATAGAGGGGCTGAGCTGTGTCTGACATTGTTCACAGTTGTAATGCTAACACTCTCAGAAGCTGAGGCAGAAGGATTCCAAGTCCACCTTGGGCAATTTAAAAAGTTAGCAAGACCCTGTCTCAAACTAATAAATTTTTAAAAGGCTGTGGATTTAGCTCAGCACCCTCCTGGGTTCAGTCCCCACTACTGCTAAATAAATGAATAAATAAATAAATAAACACACTTACACACATACACACACACACACACACACACACACAGGCTGGAAAGGTTTTAAGAGCTAAGGTGATATTAGGATAGGAGGACACCTGTGTTTGCTAATGAGCCATACCCAAAGGAAAAGTAACCTTTCACGGCTTGGTACAAGTTGCCCTAGAAAGTTAGGGTCTTACCTCCCACAGAGCCTAAGAGATGGGGTTCTATCTTCCTTGATGATTCCATTTCAAAGGGATGGTTCATAGATCCTTAAGAAAAATATTCTTGGGTTGTGAAACTAGCTTGAGGCTATAAGAAAGATTTACATCAAAAAAGGAACAGAGAAAAAATTCACATTCCCAAGTTTTCTAAAGTAAAAGCTCTAAAAGAAAGGAGGTCAAGTGGCCTAGATGTAGAAAGTCTATCAAAAGTTAAATCAAACTAAAGGGAAATTAAAGGTGTCTTAGTCACATTCCACTTACTGCTGGAGTCCCATTACTTCTGTGCTCCTCAGCTGACAGAGCTGACAGAGTAAGTAAACTTATGTGTATTCTAATCCCTCTCCCTCCCTCTCTCTCTCTCTCTCACTTTTACCACAAATTACCACAAAATCCATGGCTGAAACCAACCAAATTGTTTTAACCAACTACATTCCCTCAAAGCCTGGAAACCAGAAGTTGGCTGAGCCATCTTTCTTCCAAGACTGGAGGTAAAATTCAGTCCTTGCCTCACCCAGCCTCTGGGAGGCTCCAGGCATGCCTGAGCTTCAGGCCACATCACTCTAATCTCTAATCCTGTGGTCATCTTTGCCTGCTCTTCTGTCTCAATACTCCCTGGGCCTGTCATATAATGAACCATGTGATGGCTGTAGGGCCTATTCTAGAAAACCAGCAGGTCCCCTCAAGAGTCTGTATTGCATCTCTTGTTACAATAAGGTAATATTTATCAGTTTTCAGGAATTAGAACTGACACAGTTTTTGGAAGTTGCTAATAGCCCACTGTGGCATTCATCTATATCTATATTAAACTAAACATAATTTTATACTGATGTATTTTAATTGTTTTCTAGTAAACATTAAATGTTCTAGTCCACTCTTGCTGTTCCATGACCACCCTCTCCAATAGCGAGAAACCTTGCTCCTGCAATCAGCCATTCTTTCATGTAACTGTTCAAGTCTAAAGTAAATAGTGTTTTCAGAATTGTTAACTTGTAGCCTAGGGCAAGTAAATTCCATGAGAAACTCAGCTGAACAATAAAAGTCTTTTTATTATTTAGTCTAATCATGAACGTGCTAAATTTTCAAGAAAATATTGCCAGTTTTATTAATTGCTTTAAAACATACTGTATTGGATTAATATAAAGAGTGCAATTTATTGAATAGCAACAATTTTCTTCACAATTCTGTTTTATTTTCCAAATAATTATAGACACCACATGGAAGCCACCAAAACTATGTACTTTGTACCATTTTTTTCTTGGAGGATATGATTTTCCTTTGGCACTTAATTTTTCATCACAGAAGACAACTCCTCTCATGGGAAGTCTCACGGAAATATTAATTTTATATAAAATCATCGTCCATTAGTATGGACAGCTGTTGAGGAGGAGCTTATGGACAGAATTGTCAGATTTGAATGTGCTGGTGGACAGTTTCCTACAGCTGAATTAATTTGAATGGTACTCATTAAAAAAAGAAAATGCCTGCCAATGAACTCTTTTTAATAGAGAAAAAGTAAGTGGAAACAACCTAACATTCTATGTAAGAGTAAAAATAAGTTGTTGTATTCTTATTATAGAAAACTATTTAGCAATATGTATCTGATGTAAGATACAGAAAAATAAAGATGGATAGAAAGGAAACAAAGGAAATTGTAATTTTTAAAAAATACAGGTTTCAATATTTTTCTTTCCCAGGAATTCTTAAGTTCTTGAGTCTTAAAATATAGAATAGATCAGTCTTATGCTTTTCTCCTGTAAAATGAGCCTTTTGCTAGTAGAAGAGGACTCTTACCTTCCACCTGAAAATGAAGCCAGCATTTTTCTCCCTCTCTTATAGACAGCTATGTTATGTAAAAATATTATAGACAGTCAAATAGGCCTAGACCCTTGACAAAGTCAGTGCAAAAGATAAAAACACAGTACAAGTGTGGCCAGAGGTACATCTGTCAAAGGCCAGATCTCAAGATAAAGACAAAATTATCAGGCCTATATGTCTCATTGAGGGATAAACAATAAATTAAAGATTTAATAATTGAAATTACCTGGTCCAATAAAGTCTAAATAGACATCAGTCACCCAGGTGGGTGACCAAGGCCTCCTGATCCATCCTTTCCTAAAAAGGTCTTTGTTCTTTCCATATACACTTACTATGTAAACACTTCCTCATTAGATGAATATTACCTTAGCAGATATACTTATAACCTTATTGATTGATCATAGTTTTTACCCTCGTTGTATATATCTCATGATTTTGTACCCACCTTGTCATTTTACTCTATAAAACTTCCTTTGAGAAGTAGGCTCATTGACAACCCACTTTTGGATCTCTTCCTGTCTCTCAGAGCTATCTTTTTAAATAAAATTTTCCTACTGTTAACCTCCATTGATCCTTAAAATTCATTCGTTGATTTTGGGAAACACAAACTTAGCATATCCAACATCTAGCATTCTGAGAGTTATATTATCTCCTCTATGTCATTTGGAGGTCCCACCAAGATAATTAGAAGGAGGTAAGAATTTGCTTTTGTTTCACAGATTCTGGATTGTGATTCATTTAGGTAATCAGAAATTGTCATCCTTGTTTGTCAATTACTTACACCTTAAATTTAAGGCTATAAAATGGGTCTTTTATGAAATCTTATTTATATTTAGGATATATACATGCCCATTAATAGATCGCAGCACACTCAACTGTCAGTTGGAAGACAATAGGCTGACAGCCATTCTTAAGACTTAGAAGACAGGTTTCACCTCTTCAGTCTGGCCTGATCCACTCTCTATGCTCTAGAGGAGAATGTCAAGCCTGTTCTCCCTCAGTTTACTTTCAGGTATGACCTTCCACTGGTGAGAAGGCAATCTTAGCTCTTGAGATTCCCCACTCTTACCTTTCCAGGCTGAAGGTGATAACTCATAAGCAAATTGTCTCAGTAACTCACCATAAGAAAAAAAGACTTCCTTTTTAAAAAATCTTGTTTGTAATCTTTTCCTGTCACTTTATACTTTCCTTTTTTGGAGGCCTATTTCTGCTAAATATTAGAGAGGAAGGAACCCTAAACTATCTCAACCTTTAACTTTTATCCAACAACTAAGAACTTTTAAGTTGAGCCCACAGTAAATGAGCATGTGCTAATGCCAAAGACAGGGAAGTCATTTTAGATAAGGAAGATATATGCCATCTCTGAGTCAGATGAGACATGGAAAAACATGAAAGTGATGTCCTTGGTTAGTGTTCTTGGAACAGTCTCTGGGGTAAAGAAAAATGCAACTGAGATCTTATGGAAAGAACACACATCTGAGTGAGATCAGAAAGAGTCATTTCCTAAAGTACAATGTTTAAGTGACAAAAACATATTCAGTTAAAGGGAAAAATCTCCAAACTCCTCACTCCCTCTCCCCTAATAGGTCTGGTTCCCTCATCATTTATGTGTGTAAGGGGGAGAAGTACTTTTGCTAATTTGTAAAGTACAGTTGCTGAACACTGAACGTGAGTACAGGTTTTAAGTGGATTTTGAGTAAAATGTAGCCTTGTCTTAATGCTAAAGAAGATTGCCTGGGTGATTAGGTAGACAGCACAAATGTCTTGGAGACTTCTTTGCTGTAGGGCATGGGGTAGGGTTTTTCCAAGCCATTACTTTCCTCTATCCATCTCTGGAGGTGATCTCTTTTGTAGGCTGGGAAGTGCTCCAACCATGTCCAGTTTTTCCTTTGATTCTTTTTTGCCTCACTTTTTTTCAAAGAATTGAAAAGCAGTCTTTTAGGCCTCTTGATTATTAGTTTAATTTTGCTAGGAATGCTTCCTACTTTAAACATGATTATTATAGCTAGAATTAACTGTAGCTTGTGCTTTTGGAAACTCATGTTAGAGTGAGGAATGTGAGTTTCCAGAGAAGGTAGGGGTGCATGTTGGTAAGGATGGCTACTTCAACCT
Source organism: Heterocephalus glaber (assembly GCF_000247695.1). Next base: position 913,142 of record NW_004624837.1, on the reverse strand, counting down.
GTCCTATCTTCTGGACACTCTCCAGATAGCAGCCATCTGCTCTGGATCAGGTCACTCCAGGGGATGGCATGAGAGGATATAGAAACCAAGTAGAGATTAAAAGAGATGCCTATTTTCTTCTTGTTGCTTTACAGATGGGAAATTCACTGTCAAATTCTCTTACTCCTTTGAAATGTATTAATAAGCAGTAAATATTGTTGGACCCTAACGTACTGCAAAAGAGCTGTTTAATATTTTTTCTTTCCCTGTGCATGGGCTGCCTACCCCATAGAGGCAAAGTAGAATATAAAGAAAAATATTGATTATGATACTATTTTACAACAAGAATTGTACTATAAGAGATAGGAAATGGTCAAAATTACCTATGTTCAGATTTTTTTACATTAAGAGACAATCTTTACTTGTGTTTAAGTATAAATATAAGCCACAGAAAAACCAGACACCCCTGGCCCTTAAGGCATAATCAGGTGCATCTACTGTTACTGAGCCTGAGGTTCCCCTCCCTTGCCCTTCAGATCCTAAGGACAGTGTTTCAAAAGCAACCTCAATTAAAGCCTCATCCACTATTACTGAGCCTGAGGTTCCTTTTTCTTGCCCTCTGGACTCTAAGGGTGAGGCTTCCAACCCAATCTTAATTGAAGCCTCTATTAGACTAAATCCACCTCTATCTGATTTTGTTCAAGCTCCTCAAAGAAAGTATCTTTTACAGAAACTGGGTGGAGAATTTGTCTTTACCCATGCCCCTTTCTCTCAGTAACCTCAAACAGATCAAATAAGATCTGGGAAAGTTTTCAGATGACCTTGCCAAGTTCATTGAGGTGTTTAGGTGACTTACTCAGACCTATCAACTAGACTAGAAAGATATAATGTCACTCTTAAACATTGACTTCTAATGAGAGACAACAGCATTACAAGCTGCTGTTACATTTAGAGATAAATATCATATTGTTAATTTTAAAAGGCCAAGAGACAGGCAGCCAAGGGAACAGCTGGTTCCTACTGAAGCCCAACCACTCCCTACACGAGATCCTACTGGCCTACCAACCAGATGGGAGATTGGAATAAGAAACATCTTCAAACATGTATTCTTAAAGGTCTAAGAAGGACAAAAACTAAGCCCTTGAGTTATTTTAAATTATCAGCTGTTTATCAGGAAAATGATGAGAACCCCTCTTCCTTCTTAGATCATTTACAAGAGGCATTGATTAAAACATATATCCTTAGTTCCTAATTGGTAGAAGGACAGATTATTCTTAAAGACATGATTACTACCCAGTCAGCCTCAGATATTAGAAAAAAGCTGCAGAAGATGCCTTTTGTTCCAGGTAGCTCACTTGATACTTCACTGAGAATTGTTTCCTCAATATTTTATAATTAAGACCAAGAAGAGTCCAAGGGGAAAAAATAAAGAGACCAAGAGAAAGTGGCTGCCTTTGTTGGAGCCTTAAAAGGATTAGACTCTAAGTCTCATTCTCAGGGCTCCAAAGACAGCTTGATGACTAAATTCACCTGGTACTGCTGTGGAAAGCCAGCCACCCTAGGACAGACAGTGATAAAAACAAAAACAAACAAACAAAACCACATCAGGGCAAGAGGAAACCTGAGCCACGGCCCGATTGCAAAGTTGACCACTGGACGGAGGTCTCAGGGATCAGATCCATCTTACCAGCTTGTCCAAACAAGACTGGAGGACCCTGGGACACTCTCTGCCTTCTCCCTCTGGCCAGGCTGTCATCTCGATGGAGGAGCCCTGGGTAATAACAACTATAGAGAAAACAGAAGTCAGCCTGTGTCTGAACACTGGCACATTTCTCAGTCTTTCTTTTCAGTGCTGGCCTGCCTTCTAGACATATACTTCAGTAAAAAGAGTCACTAGAGAAGAGATAGCACTGTTTCTCACAACTTTTAGGTAGTAGGAAGGCTTTCTCTTTTCCCATTCCTTTTTGTTTACAGTCCAGTTCCTCTCCTGGGGAGAGAGAACGTATCTTATTTAAATACTGTAATAGACATGCAACCAGTTCAGATATGCTGCCTCCCCTTCATAGAGACAAAAATAAATCCTTAAGTATGGGCAACTAAAGGTAAAATTAAAAAAAAAAAGAAAACAATGAAAGTTGCCCTAATACAAATACATCTTAAAGATCCCACTATTTTTCCCCACCAGAGACAATACCCTCTAAGGTCTAAATTTAAGTAAATAAATAAATAAATAAATAAAGTATTGGCTATAATCAACAAGACACAAGATTTGCTTATACTCTATAACAGCCCCTACCACACTCCAATCTTGAGAGTTCAAAAACCCAATGGAGAATAAAGGTTAGTACAAGAACTTGAATAGATGAGATAATAGCGCCAACCCACCCAGTGGTACCTAACCTGTACATTATCCTTTCTCAGATCCCAAAAGATGCTAGTTGGTTTTCAGCATTAGATTTTAAAAATGCCTTCTTTTACAGCCCATTACGTACAGATACCCAGTTTCTTTTTTGCCTTTAAAAATCTTCACAACCAGGCCTCTCAACTAACTTAGACTGTACTTCCTCAAGGGTTGAGAGACAGCCCTCATCTTTTTGGTCAAGTGCTTTCCCACTACTTGGGATGTTTTAAATTTTCCCAAGTCATAGTCCTATAACACATAGATAATATAGTGTTATGAGCCCCTTCAGAAAAGTTCTCTAGCCAGAGCACCCGTGCTCTCCTAAATTTTCTAATATACAGAAGTTATAAGATCTCCAGGTCCAAGGAACAATTTTACAGCCTCAAGGTAAAACACTTGGACTTATCATACCTAGGAGAATCCAAAGACTTGGGAAAGAGAAAATTAAACCAATACTTTTAAGGTGAAGATTGATAAATTATTTCTGTTCTAAAAATTTCTTCCTTTATTAAGAGATACATTTCCCCTTCTATTAGCATATAAACTCAATCTTTCTTTAGTTTTTGCCTTCACAAAGCATTTCCACATATGAGAGACCAATCAATTCTAGCTTTCATGAGGCTTAGTAGTTGTAGACATTTTTATTATTTGGCATGCAGAAGCCTGAAAAGTTATAACACTTTTCCCAAAATAGTTGTCCGGCTTGTGTAAATCACAGTTCTTTCTCCTCTTAAATTCTGGATCTTGTCATAAATCTTTTTATCTTTTTTGAATACTAAAGAAAATTTCAAAAAGTTTATTTGTCATGTATTCCTTCCCAAGACTGTGTTTTCAATTCTCCTATTACCTGTCATTTTATTTTCTCTAAGAAGGCAGGAGTAGAGGCTGGTGAGAGGTACAGAGTGTAAATGAAATAAGCAATTCTCTTGCTCACTCTCTTTCTCCTTCCCTTCTTTCATTCTTCCCACACATTGTAGGAATCCATTTTGGTAAATAGGCTCCTTGTTTAAAATGCTAATTATCTATGGATGTTTAAAACTTTAGTTAAATTTGTTTTTTTAATCAGATATAATAGAAAAAATTGAGATGAGTGAAATCAACTTGAGGAAATGACACTTATTCTTAGCAGTCAGGCCTAAAGGCAAGGAAAATGAGAAAATAAGGAATACAGAAATATGTAAAAGCACAAATTGAAGTGTGGGAGCATCTCTGATTGCTCCAGCATGTGCTCCTCAGTCACTTTTTACTATTTATCTCAGGGTAGTTCTTCATAGAGGTGCAATGAGTGTTTATTAACATTTAAAAGAATTAATGCAGGTTCTTCCAAATCCAACTGTCCCTCTGAAAAAGTGGTTCTCAATCATTAGCTTTTTTCAGAATCATCTGAAAGACTTGCTAAAACAAAAATTACTGGGCCCCACCTTATAGTAACATTCACTGGAGCATGAGTCGGGGACAACAGCCAATTTTGTGTGCTGTTTTATCTCACTGAAACTCGTCACAGGCCAGGCATTTGGAACTAGGTCTTGGAAAGGTGGTAAATCAAAAAACACAGAGCCTAACATGAAAATATTCTTAAAACACATTATGAACAACACTCTAGCACAGGTATATTAAGAGTAGGATAAATGATTTAAGTTTATCAGAAGGTGTAAGAGGTAGTGAAGGGATCTCAAGCATCCGGGTCAGATGAGTAGACTGTCCACAACACTCTGGTATAGAGGGTGAGAAGAAATCCAAGTTCATGGCAGTTTAGGGGCAAAGAAGTGATTTTTAGATGTCATTAATTGTACTTACACTGTTCCTTCTTTTCGTACCTCTTTTGATCTCTATCTCTCTGTCTGTCCCTGTCTCTCTGTCTCTCTGTCTCTCTCATAAATGAGCAATTTTTCTAGTCATCTTTTTTCATATAAGTTAAGGAGTAAGGGGCTAGGGAGTAGTACAAAATAATAGGAAAAGTCAGTCCAATGTTAAATACTAAAATTCATATCCAGTAAAAAATTTCCCAGCACAGATTATTTAGAAACATAAATCACATGAGGAAATTGACTTTTGTGGCTTGGTTTCACTACAACTGTTTCAATTTACATTTTTCATTTACCATATATATAAATACATGTACATTTAAATTTTCCATTCAAAGATGCTTTTTATTTTATTTTTTGAAATTCTTTCCCCTTGGCTTCCCACTCAAGTTTTAGGGATCTATTTTATTCTATAAACAGTATGTACACAATAAACTAATATTTACTGACATAAAAGCATAAACTTGTTAGGAACTGGCAGGGAATTTATCACAGATTTAAAAATGTTTAACTTTCACATGAGTCATAGTATATTGGAAATATAGCCTCCATTTGTAATTGAGTTAACCTAAAAAAATATATTCATCAATCCCCTGTCTACTATCCCTCAGAGTCAATTTTCTGAAAGTGGAAGATATTTTACTTTTTTCCAAACCTCGTCAGTACACATAAATGCACACACACACACACACACACACACACACGCACACACACAGAGTCATGTGTTATGTGAATATACATTCTGAAGAGTGTTATTTTTTCATCCTGTGAGCATCACAGGTTGTAATCATACAAGGTAAGACGTTACAGTGTCAGTATGTGATATACAATACAGTATGACACCAACACCATCTAAGCAACCTGTGGTTTTCTGAAGCATTGTTATGCAGTACTTGACTGTAAATAAATATGTATATATAGAGTAACTCACAGTAAACTAAATATATATATTTATTATTAATTATATAATCTGAAGTAGCTGATTTGTAATTTTTATCTTTTGATTATTCCTTAAACTGAATCATTTGATTATTTTTAATATAACAAAACTTTTGAATTTTAGATTAAGGGTTAGTTTTCACTGTTCATCTTTCTCTAAAAAAAGAATTGTGAGGGGAACAAGATTTGTCTTGAGCTAGAATCTAAAATAAGGTCATTGTGATTTTTTAGTCTGGCACTTGAGTTGCCTGGAAATTAAAATATTGTAAAATACAACAAGCAACTAAGATTGTGAGAACAGTACAGGTCATATATAAAATTAAATGTCAGTGGGAATGTTACAGTAACATTTGTATATTGTGCTGAGCCAGTGAGGATCACTGTTTACTATGCAAAGCAGGTGATCTAATTACCTTGTTTCATGGTAATCTGCAGTTAATCTGATAGGGAAGTAAACAATATTTGTCAGCTTTGTTGTGATCACTGATGAATTTTAAGAACATTTATAATTAATTTTATAGTGTATCCTTTTGCATACTAAATGTCGACTATGTAACACTCATATTTTCACTGAAGACTTATATTGAATGATGCATGAAAATGAATTTGAGGAACAATGTTGAAAATCTGGCTTGGTATTTTTTGATGGGCTGCTTGACTTAGTGAAGTGGCTGACAGTACAGCTTGCAAATGCGTTTTTCCTAGCTATAACCTTATATTATTTTCTGGTTTCATTTTGGAAAAGTAGATTTGTACTTATTTACAACAAAGGTGGCATGAACAAGAGATTTTCAAGTTATAATTCTAATAATTATAATTTTCATGTAATTCCTAAATATAAAGGTCTTATACATTTCTATATTTTCTACAGTGAATCTCACTTCACTGCTTAAAGCATCATTTCCTCACACGAAACAGTGTCTTTAAAAAGACTTCACTTCCAAGTTTTTGTTTTGTTTTGCTTTTTAGCAGAGTAGATATCTATCTATAGATTCATGAACTTTGCCCCTTGTCAACATAATATCTGAAAAGGAGAGGGCCACTTAGATGTTTTTTGTGATAATGAGTAAGATGTTCTTCCTTTCAGGTGCCTCACCTGATCTCATGGCATCTGCTGCAGTGAATTTTTACCTTTCAGAGCACTGAGCACCAAGAGTTGGTGTTCACTGAGGTGTGGTTGGTCCTACCTGGTCTGTTGAACAGTGTTCTGCCATGCGGTACTAATGACTGTAGACCTCACCTTTGCCAATAGTCAAAAGCTCCCTGCTCCGGGGCCCTCTTATTCTGAACTTGGTCCTCCTAATTTCTCCCAGCATTTTCAGAGTTCTGTACTTCTGAACTTCTCAGGCTTTGTTGCCGATTAACCTGAAGGTTTCAAACACATACTCCAGGCTGTAGTGCACCAGACCTATGGAGGCTGCTCTCAGGTCCACTCACCTGAAACACCTCTAACAGCACCTTTGGGGCCATGGTAGCCACAGCACCTGCTGAAATTGAGAAATCTCTAAGAGCATTGGAGTTTACTGAGATTTCACAGAAAAACAAAGCAGGAAACTTCTCCCTAATTATTTTCCCCAGTCAACCTGAATCTTTCAAAGCATTCCATCTACTTCTCCAGCATTTCAATATTGAGCAGGGAGCAAGTCATGTATATATCATCTCTTACCATCCTTTCTCTCATTTTCTTGCTTCCTTCCTCTGCTTCTGAAATTATCCTTGTGAAGCAGTCACTCTCCCTGCTTTTTCTTCTGATAGCATGGGCTGTCTACTCAGCTTTGGTTCTTAATGAATATAAACTCTGCTTTGTTTTTTTCTAGAAAAGCTTTTATCATCTCTCTTGAAAGTGTCTTGTGAATTTTCAAATTAAGATTGAAACACAATGAACTGAGTTCTCAGGGTCCCCTCATGGCTTTCACAAAATAGGAAAAAACGTTCCAATAAAAGAATTTAAGGGAAAAAAACCCAAATTATTTCATTTCCAAAGAAGGGAAATGCATTGGTAATAATTCAGAATTTCAGGTTCTTTCCTTGTGCTCTTTCTTTTGAAAGTCCAGCAAAGAAGTAATGATTGAAAGATAAATATAATATTACTATGCAAAGATTAATAGCATAGGAAAATGATCTCCAAAAAGGAAATAAAACTTAGGAACCATTATAATTAAAGAAGAACTAGATATATTCTATTTCTAATTCAGAGGTTTTACATTGAATTTCAGCTCCTCCCCCAAAAGCTTCAGAAATTTAGATAGGTTCTGAGTAGAGGGAAATCATTACGGAAAATTTTCAACTCATTATAGTCCACCAACTCTTATTTGCCTTACACTGAGGTCTTAAGTATTGTGCTTTGTTTTATCTACTTGGCCCCAAAGAAGACATAAGGATATTGAACACATATAGAATTTTTTAAGTGTCTTCCAGTAATTTTATAGATCTTAGATTAATAATTGATTTTGGAGAAAATTATTATCTTTTATAAACTGTCTTTTTAATATTAAAATAATGTGATCCTATTCATAAGAGTTACATGTTTGATTGAGTATATGTACTTTGAATGTTTTACTCAATGTCTTTTAATCAAAAATTATAATTTTATTTTATTAAATCCCTTTATTATGCCAGGGTATTGATGATGCTGGATATGAAATTGAACTCCATTGCTCAGAAAGTTAAGTGCCATTTGATGCCATTTTATACCAACATTATGACTCAAAGTTAGAATATTAGGTAATTTTTGACTAAAAACTAGGTATGTGACAAACTATTCATAGAAAACTGTTAAATGATATTTGATAAATGGGGCTGAGATAAACCAACTTTTGTTTCAGTCAATAAGAAACTAACTCAGTTATGTGGTGAGAGAGAGAGATAGAGAAATTCAAGTAACAATGTTAAAAACACTTCTAGGCACCACTGAAGAGGAGATTAAAGGATGAGAATAAACAAGAAAAGAAGGTACAGCTCTTGTTTTAAAAATAAAATAAGGATCAAGATAGATTTCATCATAATATAAAGTACTAGCTAATAATTTTAATGCCTAAAATTCTTAAAATAAATAGAATAAACTATCAAAAAAGTTCTGCTTGTGGTAATTGAAAGTATTCAAAGAAAAACTGTATAACTTTCTATTATAAAGAGAGTAAAAGACTCCTATCTGCGTGGTATTTTACCTGTTTGATAAGCAGTATTTTTGGAAGTAACAGAATCCATATGAGCTAGATCAAGAAGGGGAGGTAATAAGTACACAGATTTGAAAGGCATCACAAAATACAAAGTGTCATGGCTGTGTCTAAATGCCCCCAACAGCAAAGCCTCAAGTGGTCAGAGGTGGGCTTTTCAGAGGTCTCTGGATCTAGAGTGTGTGATAATGGGATTCAGTGTGTGATGATGGGATCAGGGTGTGTGAGTACTAAATTAGTACTCTGATTTGTTTGGCATACTTCTGGATGTGGATAATGGGAAGGCCCACTGTGAGAGTGAGTGCTACCTGCCCTAAGGGCATGTAGCCTGGATAGAATATAAGGAACAGAAAGTAGGCTACTGTCCTTCGTTGCTGCTTCTTCACTACTTCACTGGTTTGTGGTTATCTGCCATAGACGATTTCTTCTTTGTGATTCCCATTTGCCTTGCCACTCTGCCTTGGAGCTAGCCAACTATGAACTGAAACCTCTACAAATTGTGAGGTACAATAAACCTTTTCTCCTTTAACTTTGGGCGTCAGGTATTTTGACTCAGCAACAAGAAAAGTAACTAAGACACAAGGACCTTTTTGACCTCATGGCAACTTACAAGACTCTGAGAGTTGAGCTGTTCTGAACATCTTTTGGGACTACACCATTCTTAACTCACTTCCCTTTCTTCCATCTCCTCTATCCTCTTTTCTTTACAATTGGCTTAGTTATCAACTTGCATAAGTCTGAAAATATCCACTCCAGAACTCAAGGCTTTATAATTTCCCAGCTGTGAAGTCTACAGCTCACTAATAACAATTTATAGATCTCTAATTTGATTTCATTAGCTCATCTGTTAAAGCCAGGCCACTCAAGTCATAAGTTTTGGTCCACCAAATATCTAACCTGGTTTTATTTTAGGAGATCATTTTGATTCTACTAACTCTAACCAAATATTATGAATTGGGAAATATACTTGCCTAGAAGATAAGCTGACACTTGAGGAACTGAGCAACTTCTTTATGAGAAAATGTGTCTGTTATGTTCATTTCTTAATTAATATTCACTTAATTATCAATTTCTAGAAGTCATTTAATAGTGTTGATTTTTGCTTTCTAGTTTCAGATTCTACCTTCTCATTGTTTCTTACTAATGCTGTTGTTACTACTCTAGCCTTTGAATTCATGACTTTAAGTTTTATTCAATTTCAGCATTTCCACCTTAGTATTTTGGTTGTTCAAAGAAAATAAAAACAAAACCAAAAGCAACACAACTTTTTAAAACCTCCCTCTTATCCAATTATGAGAAAATGTTTTCATTCACATATCTTGTTTTTCATTAAGTTTATTGGTATAGTTTAGGTATACAATACAGTTACATTCATCATTGGGATCTTGTACCTTTACATCTTACAAAGTTCCTGGGAATATTAATACGGTCTTCCTTCGCACATCATGTTTTCCCCACAGGGCAATATCTGCCTCTTCCTCATCACTTATTGGCTACTAATTGTTGTCATCTTCTTCCTCATCATTAGTATTTTTTTGTTTGGTTGGTTGGTGTTTTGGTCCTGGGAATTGAACTCAGGACCTTGTGCTTGCAAAGCAGGCACGGTGCCACTGAGTAAATCCCCGGCCCTAGTTTGTGTTATTTCATTCTTACAGAATTGGAATAAAAGTGATCCATTAATAGCCTGGGGAATTCTTTATTTTTGTTCAAAATCCTACCCATGCTTTAATTTACTCTAAGCCCTCTTCATCTTCCAATGCTAGATTTTTCTATGATTTCATAGAGCATTCTGTAGGTATTATCATATTTCCACCTTATTTTGTTATTTAACTATCTCTCTCCTTCACTATTTTATGATTTTTTTGAAAGGCAAGAACATGAAATTTTGTCAGGAATATGGGGTGCAAAACTGAATCCCAGACACATTGGAACTATTCAAAACATATTTCCTGTGTAGAAGTGTGGTAAGATTTTCATTTACAACCACAAAGCTAAACTAATTACTCGGCTGTACACTCTAAATTAGTATAAGGCTGACTTTTATCTATTAATGGCACAATGTCTGAGATCATTTCATGTATGTAATTTTTCAAATATGCAGTAATTTATTCATAGACAAATACATTAACAGGATGTGGTTATTTTTAATTCTTTCTTTTCTTAATTATTATATTTCCTGGGATTATTCAATGCTAATGCTTTAGTGTTTGCTAGAGAGGAGACCATGCCCTTTTCAGCTGACTAAACTCTCTAAATTGTGGCTGAGCAGTTGCAGAGCTGCTGATGTTTTCAATGATATTTTTCTGCCCTTTATAGTTGCCATGCTGAACCCTCTTTTAAAAATTACAAACTCTATTTTTTTAAATTGCTTTTCTAGCTTTTGTAGCTCACAGGTTTCATAATCCTGGTCTATTCATGAAGGCCTACCTCCTTCACCTAGCTGTTGCATCAAGTGCTTTGATTTTATTTTTTTTAATGTGTGGCACTGGAGATGAAACACAGGGGTGCTCTACCACTGAGCTACATCTCCCTCCAGATCTTTTTTTAATTTTTAAATTTTGTGACAGGGTCTTGCTAAGTTGCCCAGGCTGGCCTCAAACTTGCCATACTTCTGTCTCAAGTTCCCCAGGGGCTGGGATTACATTTCTGGGGCTCATAAATATTTAAATTCTTTTCACCTTCTGGTGAGACAGAATTCTGTCTCCTTAATTTTCTTCCTATTTGAAGCACTAAATCTTCTAGATTATAAAGTTGGATTCATTTGCGTTCTGAATATTTTTCTCTCAAAGCTTTGCTGAACTCTCTGGTAGTTGGCAAAATTTTCTATAACCACGTAGACGGTTAATGTTTGGGACTTTGGAAAGTCAGAGAATCTATGCTGCAATTACCCAGCTCTGCTACTGTGGCTCAAAAGTAGTCACAGATAACACAAGGCGTGGGTGGCCATGGCTACATTCCAATAAAGCTATATTTCTGGATACTGAAATTTGAATTCCTCACAATATCCACATAAATTTCACATAATTTTTACAGGTCAAAAATATTAATTTTTATTTGTTTTCAAACATTTAAAAGTTTGATAACCACTTCTAGTATGTGGGCCATGAAAAAAGAAATGGTCAGTTGGATTTGACCATTACCCATGTTATCATTACTCATGGTGCAAGAATTGTGCAATATAAAATTAAACATTGGTTTTATTATTTGAAAATATCAGGAAAATAAAATTTCAAGAAAAAAATCACTTCATTTAATACTGGAAAGGGAAACGAAATCTTACGAAACAGTCTTAATTGCAAGTTTTGTCTCTTTTGATTGGCTAAAACATCTATAATGGCTTCATTTTTACATTTTGTGGCTTTATTATTGAACATAAAGAAATTTTCATAGTATTTTCTTTGTTTAATGTAGTTCATTAAAATAATGATTGCATTTGGCTAATCAGTTTGATCTTTTCTTCTGACACCTTAGCTCTGATAGTCTGTGTCTTTCTTGGTTCCAGATGAATCATGCAATTTTGAAAAGGAAATAGTTTCATTAATGAGATACAAATTGAGATGTTTGATTTGGGCTTGAACTTCTTCTATGACTGGGACTGTAGCTACAATGTTTTAATTTTAGAAAAATAATTCCAAATTAGGATATGTTAGATTTTACTGACACTGAAAAATACCACAATTATCTCTTCATAGCTGTGTATAAAATATATTTTTATGCTCATTGGTTTTCAAATAATTGTATAGAGCTCAGTGACTGTCTTATAAAACAGATTTTTCTGTTGTTGTTCATGTTGTTAATTCTGTTGTGTGGGTGAGCACTGCAGTCCCATGATTCTGAAAAAAAAATAAAGCTTGGCTTTAGCACATTTCCTCTACTGCTGATTATAGTGATAATTATTCTGATGTTGCTATGGAAATGTTTCTAATGACACTTTTCATAGATTGTCTCCATTACTACTGTTCTTTTTCTGTTTGCTTACTTACTTATGTACCAATCGATGAGGCTAAATTATGTTTTGTGATCACAGACAATTACAAAGCACCACTACTTATGGCTGAACAAGGGCACACTCAGAAATTTGAATGGAATTCAGATTTCCTCACATTGATAGGAAATCCTTTTATGTTACCTTATACCTAGAAGTTATATTTTCCTGTTTTCACTTGCAAATCAGCTCAGTTCAAAATAAATGTTATCTCTAGAATTTATAAAGTATATATGAATATGTCCTTCACTAGAAAGATATTGGTTTAGCTTATTCTATTCTGGAAGCTATTTTCCTATGCTTCATATGTAAATTTTGTTGAACCTCTGAATTCCTCTTGCTCACACAACTATCTGGATTGTTGATACCTTTCCATTGATCTGTCTGCTTCAAGATGCACCCTATATATTCTGTCTACACACGGTTCTGATTTTTGCCCATCTGATCCTTGGTGCTGTCTCATATATTCAATAAAAACTAATGAGTATCTTCTGTCTAGTAACTACCAAGCTCTGTTCTAGGAATTGAGATACTGAAGAGAATAATAAGTAAAAGGTAATATTTCAGGCAGCTTGTGTTCTAGTAGGAGTGATTAATGGTGGCAATAAATATTATGTTAGTTCTTTGGGGCTGCTACAATGACATAGGATAAACTGGGTGGCCTATAAACAATAAAAATTTATTTTTATAGTTCTAAATTCTAGGAAGTACAAGATGAAGGTGGTGTCTAATGAGAGCCCACAGCATCATATTTAAACATAAAGTACTTTCTTCTTGTATTCTCACATGGTAGAATCAAGAAGCAAGCTCTCTCAATATTCTTATTAGGTCACTAACACTTTTATGGGGCCTCATCCTCAAGTTTTTTGGGTTTTTTTGGTACCAGGGATCGAACTCAGAACCTCGTGCTTGCGAGGCAGGCGGTGGAACCACTGAGCTAAATCCCTGGCCCCCTCTCAAGCCTTCGTCTAGTTCTAATTATGTTCCACATACACCACTTCCTAACACCATCATGTTAGGAGCTAGGATTCCAGATGAGTTTTTGAGGGACACAAAAAATCCATCCATTCTGTTCATTAGAAATACGTGATATGTTTATATTTTTTCTTTAGTGCTGGCACTAAAGGAAAAATAAAGCATAGAATACTGGAGATACGAAGGAAGACTTACCCAAGAAGATTCATTTGGACAAAGACTCAAAAAAAAAAGAATATAAAGAAAGAACTATGCAAAATGAATATTTGTGTATGGGGTATATGGACTATGGACATTGCCAATATGATTTTAGTTAGATGCTTTTAAAAGAAACTAGTAAGAATGAGTGTAAATACAATGGACTAAAGAGCAATTTTTAAGTAATTCTATTTTAAGGAAAAGAAGAAAAATGGGGTAATAACAAATAAGACGTTAGATAATTAACAATGTACTTTATAGAACAGTTGAAACTGAAGCATCATGGGAAGTACCCAGTGAGGAAAGAAATGATATATCAGATGCTTAGTCCCATTTTTGGTCTTTTGTGGTGGCTGTTGACACAGTGTTCAAATATGATATTCACTAGCCCAATTCTCATGAAGAAAATTGTGTATTTCAAAAAATAAATTAGACCAAAATATTTATAATCACATAGATGGCATAGTTTTTCCAACCTTAATTCTCCTTACCACCAAGAGTATACAGAACGAACTGAATTTCTACCAGTTATGGTATTGTGCCTTAGCCTTGGTTCTGATCAAAAGCTAATTTAGGTTATTTTGTTGAGCAATAATTTATTTCAACCTTTAGATAATACTTCTGTCCAGAAGCATAGGTATAATTTTGTATTTGGATTTCCAAAATATGAGTAATTACATCTGTCAGTTAAAATGGCCATCAATGATATGTACACTAAGCTCCCAGAACCATTTGAGTTAAAGAGCTAGAGATAAATATCATAAAGAAATTTTTAGTATTAAGAAATTTTAAAATAAAAATGTGTTGCTTTTAGCTTTGTAAATCAATATCAAGCTTTAAAAGGTCATAGTTTTCTGTTGCTATTACCTCCTGAAAATGTATTAACAAAATGTCAAAATTGTCAATCCTAGTGCCAGGGATTTAGCTCAGTGGTTCTGGCGCCTGTCTCGCAAGCACAAGTTCCTGAGTTCAATCCCCACTACCAAAAACAAACAAACAAACAAAATTGTCAATCCCCTTTTTGACATACTGCAAACACATAAAAAGTTAAATAAACAAATATTTGCTTTACATTGAGTTCTATGATGCCTTGAGAATGAAGTTTTAAGAAATAAGATCAATTAGGAGTTAATGTTATGGGAAGATAATTCCAACTAATACTGGCTTCTTCTTTCAGGAAACTTAAAGTCTCACCCAGAACACATAAATGAGGAGCAGTTATTATTGTGTCAAGTGGTGTAACTAAGTTTGTATACCATAGTAGGATAGTATAGGTAAAAGATGTGTATTATTTTTCTAGTGCTGAGAAATAAATTACCACAAATCTAGACACTTTAGCATAACACATATTATCTCACAGTGTCTTTGCTTTATGGATCTGGACCTAACTGCATCAAGTTTTCTAGTCAAAGTTTCAAAACCTATAGTGGCTATGTATACAGTTCGACTTTCTTGTTGCTGGGATAAAATACCTGACATACACAACTTAAAGAAAGAAAGGCTTGTTTTGTCTTACAATTTCAGAGGTTTAAGTCCATGGTCAACAGGCTCTAAGGCAGAAAAGTCATGGTGGAGGAACATGACAGAGGAAAACTTTAACTTTAGGAAGGAAGAAGGAGTGAGAAGAGCCAGACGGAGATATGTCCTGCAAGGGTACACCACCAACCACCAGTGATCCACATCGTTCAAATGGGATGCACCTCTGAAAAGCACATTCAACTATGAAACTTTATTTAAGTTTATTAAGAGAATCTCTTTTATATTAAAGAACACATAATGTCTTTGAAGCTTTTCACCTGATTGAGGAGCAGTCATCCAGGATAAAATTCCTTTTGATTAACTTAAAATCAACTTATTTAGACCTTAATTTCACATGCAAAAGTCTTGTCACCTTGACCATATTCTTTGGGTAGAAGAACATCACAGATCCTGGATGGAGAAATGGACATATAGAAAATGAACACCAGAGGAAAAATATCAGTCATGACCCCCACCCTGTCTATAGGATTGGTCACCCACAGAAGCCAGAATGAGTATGTCTAATGGGGTAGAAGATTATGAAAGAAGGTATATTGGTCCATCTAGGTTTCTAAACAACATATCATAAATTTGGAAGTTTATAAACAACAGATATTTTCCTTTCACTGTTTTGGAAGCTGTTAAGTCCAACATCAGTGATCCAGAAAATTCAATATCTGGTGAACCCCAGCTTTCTACTCCATAAATGACCATCTCCTTGATGAAACATCATGTGATTGAAGGAGTGAAGAGTCTCTCTGAGGTCTATTTCATAAGGAAAGTAATCTCATTTATAAGGGATAAACTCTCATGTCCTAGTTACTTCTCAAAGGCTTCACTTTCCTACATCATCACCTTGGTGTTAAAATTTCCAATATGAATTTTAGGAGGATATATTCAAATCATTGTATTCTACCCCTATCCTTCTTGAATGTGAAATATAATCATTTCATCCAAAGAGCCCTAATAATTTTAACTCATTCCATCATCAGCTCAAAAATCTAAAATCTTCTCCAAATATCATCTAAATGGGATGTGAGTAAAATTTGGTGGATGATTCATTCTGAGGCAAATCATTCTCCTATTGTGAACCCTAAAAGTCATACAATTTAGGTGCTTCCAAAATGCAATGATGGTACAGGCAAAGACATACATTTCTAATCCTTTGCGGAGACATAGAAAACAAAAAATTAATGATGGGTTCCTATTAAGTTGAAAACTTTAAGGTTCAAGAGTAATTTTTGGCCTCCAGGACCCCTAGGGCAAGAAGTCCTATATGGAAACAATGGGGTGGAAGGCTCATCTCCTTAGCTTTTCTTTTTAAATATATTTTGTTTCTCCATAGCTTTTCTGGGTGGAGCCTTGCCACAAGTTTCCTAAGGCTGGAATTATATTCTGCAGGCTCTACCAGTCTGATGTCAGGTGCCAATGCCACCTCTGTGGCTCCACTGGGCATTGACCCAGTGAGAGCTGTCTGAAGTAACGCTGCACCCTTGGAAGTTCTCCACCTGAGCACTATGGGTCACCTGGGCTTGCTCTGAAACTTAGAAGAAGGCGTTCATGCCCCCACAGCCTTGGTGGGAACAGCAGAAGCCTTCATACGTGGATAAAATACAAGTTTAGTAATGGAAAACGAATGAGCTTTTTTTTCTTCTTGGCAGATAATGAGGGTAGAGGCATTCAGGTAACTACATGGTTCAAAGTTCCCAGTCACTGTCAAAGTTCAGTATTATCCTGAAAATTTTCATTTTCCCTAGTTTTGGAAGATGTGTGGAACTAGTTTGTGATAGTCATTATGGGATTAAATGTACAGAGAGGAGAACTAGTTGGCCATGGTTCATTTGAGTATAGCAAGGGTTAGGGTATTGCAGAATTCAGACTATGGTCTTGCTCAAGTAAGTGGGACATTTTCATTTTATCAGTGTCCTTCACATTATAGATGAGGATTATAAATTCTTTGGCAGCACATAGTTCATGTACCACCCTCAGTCTTGGGAAAAGAAGGCTTCCAAACAGATTTCTGCCAAAACAAGTAGCATTTTCAAAAGGCATGAAGATGAGGGAAAGAAGAGTTTTCAAGAATGAAAAAGAATTTACATGTTCAAATGATAATTATGTGAGAAGTAAGTTACCTATCTCCATTGATATAGGCAACAGAAGATATAAACAGTAAACCACATTTATGCTAACATGAATGAGTAAGCAAGGTGGAAAATATGTTTGAGGAATGGTGAAGCACGTGCAGAATAAAACTTCTTACACAGGCAAGGATATAATTGTCAGAACATGTGGTTTCTAGAAGTTTCCCAAGGAATATGGAACTATTTATAAATCAAAAAACATGCTAACAAATTTCTATTTCTATTGTTCATGAATCAGGGAGGACTTTTTAAGATTTATAAGATCCTAGAGCAGAACATTTTTTTTCCTGCAGGCCCATAGTTTATGCCCCATCCTTTCTTTTCATTAGCAGCAGCCATATGACAGCTGTATGACTGCTGACAGACATGTGACAGATACATTGTCAATGGAATAGTGACAAAAATAGCATACATTAGCTTCTGGCCTGGACTAAAAATATGATGTAGCTCTCTGACAGATGAGTGTTCATCCTCCAAGCAAATGAGAAGCAACATGGTAAAGATGACAGGACCATGACCAGCCTGGGTCTCCGAGTGAATGTGCAGAGCACAGTGCTCCATACACTGATTAGAAAGCCTCCACTGAATCTCAAGGTTTCTCTGTGACAGAAGCTGCTGCTACCTTAACTAATGCAGAATATTGTCTCTAGGAGTGAAGGTCATAGGAGAGTGAAGCATTCTAAATAAAACTGAGTTTCAGTCAAAGCAAGCAGGTGGAAAAACATTCCATGAAGAATCAAAGTAGTTAACATAGGTACTAAAAAGAAGGGAATTCTGACAAAAACAAATGTGGATGAGAGGGAAGCAATTACTTTAAAGTGGGGTAAAATAAGGCAGCTCTAACTTTTAGAAAGATGAGTCTTGGGGCAATCCATGGAAGGATTGTAGGACTGAAGTAGCAGAAGCCTGGAAGCAGAAGATGCATGTGATTTTTCATTCAGAAATATACTACAGATACAGTACACTTAAAGAGATATGGTATGGATTGTTTCGAGATTTTAGACTTAATTCTCTATGAAATTTTTAAGGTTGTTTTTCTGAGCCAGTCTTCAAAAATAATATATATATATACATATATATATATTCCACACTTTATATGTACCAATATTTTTGAATAAGTAGAAATTTGTGTATATATGAGAATATTCATTCCTTGGCAAGGTGTAGGTTTGGGAATCAAGAAAAAATATAGCCTGCAACAAATTATTTTGAAGCAATTAACTAACTAGCTTTAAAACATTTCCAAACCAATATCACATTTCCTATATTTTTTTTAATTTATAGATTTGTTATTTTCAAAAAAGCTATTAGGAAACATTTAAATGTTTCTTTTTATTTATATTTTTCCTTCAGATAAATGTATCCTTGGGTTACATTAGGCTGAAACAAGAATAACTGCAAAAATAAATTCTTACTGCTATATTTACATAACAGTATATAATGTAAACTTCATAATGTAAACTTTAGCAATGTTAGATGCAATTCAATTTCTTTATAACATAAGAAAACTTATTTTTATGTAAAATGTACAGTAATTTTTACAAAAGTCTACTAATATGTCAAAATCAATTTCAAAGCTTTATTACTCTTCAACACTAGACTTCAATCAATAAGATAGTAACAATAGCACTTATTGCATATAAATACTGTGCTTACCACTGTGGACAATATATTATAGGTGCCTCCATTATATTGGATCTTTTCCAAAAATTAGTCTTTACTAAATATCAGCATAAACCTGAACTTATTCAATTGGATGAAAAATATATGTCAAATTACCATTCACCATTTTTGCTACAGTAAGACAAAATTATGAGACACTGTTATGCAGGGTATGCAGAAAGTTCAAAATTCATTTTGATCTTTTGTTAGTTATCAGTAGACCACATTTTCTTTTTTGAAACTCCTTTAATTTCTCAAAAGTGTTAGGAATGCATTATTTTCTACTAACTATAATCATTGATTATAATCCAGTAATTCTGTGGATATTTAACAACTTTCATTTTAAAAACAAGTACCCTGATTTTAGATATGTGTGACTGTCTAGTGTTATATTCACAGTAGGACAACATATAAGTAGAAAGGTATTTCTATTCTTTTTCATAATCCTCAGATCATATGATATCCCACCATCTGCCCTTTGCTTGACAAAATGGGGCACCTTGTACTTTCAATAGAATCCATACTGCCTCCTTGGGCTACCAGGACCTGCATGGCGTGACTCTTTTATGTTTATTGTCCTTCCTCTCTTGACATGCTTACTATCATTCATTCTGACCTCAGCACACTGACTCTTAGAATGTGCTACATTTTCACACTAGAGTAAATACGTGTTGGTGCTCTCAGGAAAGCTCATCAACACCTGTGTACCTTCCCCCTTATATCTACTCTCCTGACTGACTATTCCCTGTCTTTTGGAAGCCAGTCACCTTGTCTGGCTTATTTTTATTCCACAAAACTTGTCCAAGTGACTGACACATAGTTAAGGATCAATAATTATTTATTTTAAGGAAGGAAAAAAGAAGAAGGCAAGGAAATAGCATTCTCTGGGGAGTGAAAATCCATGAACTCAAAAATTTCTATTTTAAAACTGATCTTTCATCAATCTCATTATGTACAGTCTAGATACCATTTTGTGCAATATACTTCACAGCTAAAGATTGTTCAGGTCATATCAGCATGTTAGTTACACAGGGCTTGAGACATAGCTGTAAGTATACAATTTCATGCCATCTGATGTATCAGAGATCCCTAGATGGTTCATTATAGCAATAAAAGCTATGTCACTGTAAATAATTAAAGTTGCATGTTTATAAAGGATCTCTACAGACTCTTCTAGTGCACGCTTATGTAATGTGAATCTCTCTATAATTACCTAATCAGTTTAGTTTTTACTAATTTAATTTTCTCCATTTTCTATTAATAGATCGTCATGGTTGATTTAACTGATGTAATTAATAATTTGGGAACTGCATTATGGCTGCTCAATGGCACCATTAAAATGAATCTTTATATATTTTAAAGCCATTTAATTTTATTCCTTAAAGACACATTGAAAAGTGTGGAATCAATTTGAAGATAATCAGAGTTTCAGTGTAACATTAATAAAACCTAATTTAAGTTTCCAATATAATATTTATTCAATTAGATATCAAATATTTTTAATTTTTAAAAATTATACTTACTTTAATTAAGGTAATTTCAATGAGTGGGGAATTTCATTAGGAAAAGTTTAAAATGAACATTTTCAAAGTATAATATGTAACACAAGGTAGAAAACTTTTGTATTTATTGTGTATTACTGACTTTATGAAGTTGACTTTTCTATTTACCTTTAATATGTAGACCAAATATTTTTAAAACTTCTTACTGTATGATTCATTTATTCAGTACAAAATTAGAGCAAGTCTTATATGACAAACAGTATTGAATCTAAATTAAGAAATTATTATGAGATACTTATATCAGTTACTCAAATGTTTATTGAGCTTTTACTACACACGAGTCACTGTCACATTGTGAGGAACAGTAGTGAATAAGAGCCTTTACCTCATGGGAATCACAGTCAAGTAGGAAAGTAGGTAATTAAAGAGGTGGATAGATAAATAGAGATATATAGACGAGAGAAAATTATGGAAAATTGCAAGGCAGGGAAAGTGACTTAGTGAGTTCTAAAGAGACAAAGATGCCAAGATGAAGATATCTGCATGAGAATAATAATAATGCTAATAATGGATCACAACATCTAAACTGAATATCTGGGGATTTGAGGGCATGGGAAAGAATGAAAGAATAGTTTGCTGGTAGGTGTGAATATTTCTAGATTTGGATATTTGCTGAAATTTTATTACCTGAGGGAGTAGGTAAAAATATTGAAGGTAGTAGAGCATGAGGTCTTTAAAAGTAAGGCCATAGGAATTAAAATATTGTTACTGTTAGTAACAGAATAGGGATATAACCTTGAAAGTAGATGGCTAATAGATGATTGAGGACCAAATCAATGAAAAAGAGAAGTCAAGATTCTTCTGCATTGATGTAGAATCAACCAGGATTTTGACTATAAATATGAAAATGATGATGATCCACATGCTCAAATCTGTCAGGTGTGTGCAAATTGCAGTGGTAAGGAAAGGCAAGAGGCAGTGTGTAGCCTGAAAGTAGAGAATCTAAAATTGAAGGTTTTCAGGAAGGAAGGAGGCTAATACTCTGGAAGTGGCAACAAAGAGTAATAACTCTTAACTAGAATCTGCAGTGGGCACCTAAGTTACTTTCATAACAAACCAACATGACTGGGTTACCTGGCAGGTATAGTGGATTAGTGCTCAATACTATGCTACTCCACTTTTAATGGGCTTTGATGAATGGCACTATATAGAAAGCCACAACCTACATTTTCAAGATTCCACTACAGCCAAGAGTCTCAATGCGATTCGGATTCAGTCAATCTCACACCTTCTGAGAAAAGTCTCTTTCTGGGCATGCTGCATGCCAACAAACACAATCAGGGGGTGTGTGGAGCTTCTGTGGGGGCCTTTGCAGAGAACACAGCATCTTGTCAGCCACTGGTGGATGTTGAGAGGTACAGCATGTGGCACAGATTTTACTGTGCAGCATGTGGCAGGGATGCTGTTTCTGAAGCTGCCACTGCTGCCATGGTTTTTCCCTCATCATAGCAGCACTGACGGAGAACCGGAGCTGCTATCTTCCTAATTGGAAAAGAGACAGCAACTCTCTGGGATCCTTGTTCTGTCATACATCTTTACGATTAGTTACCAGATGTTTAGCTTAAAGTTAATTTTCTAGTCCTCCTTGTGATTCAGTAAGCCATATGTTATTTTGCGACAGATCATTCACTAGCTTGAATCCATTATGGTCTCAGATTTCTCAATGCAGAAGTTAGAAAAAACTGCATACAGTTCCATATGCTACACGTGGTTCAGGAAAAATGATGAATAAACTTTCATTTAGTGTCTCTTTTGATCACAAAGGTTTTCCTTTACCTCTGTAGAATATAAGGGAAATCCATTAGCATATTTTTTTCTCTTTTTGATGCACTATTATATTTCATGACATTATCAATATCTTTGTTAAATTAATTTTATTGATACATTTTAGGTATACAAACAATATAATGACATTCATCATTAGAAATTTGCACCTTTACATAATCTCTCTTGGTTCTTATTTTTTCCCCATTCCCCTGCCCTACCTTCAACCCCTTCATCCCTCCCTATTTACAAAGACTTTGTTTCCATTTTTTCATTTTCTCATATTAATTCCATTCCCTTCTTTCCTTTCCCCTACCTCTCCCACTTCCCCTTCCCTTGCCCCTTTTCTTCCTATTTCACATGACCTTTATACCTTTTAGTTCTTATTTACACTTTCAGTTTCTAACACTAGAGAAACTATTTGGTATTTAATTAATGATCTAGTTACTTGTGGTAACTAAGTGATATGACAATTATATATTTTCAGATCATGTCTTTCCTTAATTAATCCAACAAATAATATAAGTGGATATAAAGTATATAAAACATAATAAGACACCAATATTAGTTTTCTGAGACTGCTATAGCAAAGGACCACAAGTGGGTGGGTTGAAAAACAGGAACATAATGTCACACAGTTCTGAATGCTCAAAGTCTGAAATAAAGATGTTGATAAGGTTGGTTCTTTCTGAGGCCTACAAAGGAGAATCTGTCCTGTTCTCTTCTATTTTCTGGTTGCCTCAATGGATTCCTTGGTTTGTAGATGTAATTCTCTGTTGACTTCGGATTGTCTTTCCTCTATATGCCTCTATCTGTCCAAATTTCCTGTCTATAGAGACATAGATTGAATAAGTACCCAAGCACAAGATAGCAAAATGATCATATCCAAATATTTTATTTTCAAATAAATTCATACTCACAGATACTGAAAGTTAGGAGTCAACCAATAAATTTAAAAAATCAAAGTATTTTTACATAATAAAATTATGTTGTAAATATTTGGCAACTGAAAGGAACATGAATTTTAAGACTCTTTCTTCCATGTGAAACAATATATCTTATATCTGGAGAGTTTCCAGGTACTGCAATATGCTAATATTCTGGAAACTTGAGTAAAAATTTTAGTAAGAGATTATAAAAGCTGTAGGAAAGGAATCAGATCCAAGAAATACATTTGGTGTAGAGTTTGCAAGTCTTGTTGCTTTATGGGGACATAGTAGTGTGAAAAGGGAGTTTAGGATGATTTTCAGAGTGCTGATTTGAAAAAAGTCAACTTTTTTGGAGAACCATACAGGCATGTATAGAGTAACACGTAGAAGGTCAATGTCGATGACATAGGATTGCTTTAAGACATGGAGATGACAAACACTAAGGAGTTTAAGGATTTGCAATATGAGTAACTGAGCTGATGGGAGAAGTAAATGATAATCCCTGTGCCCTGGACTATCAGAGTAGATGCTGAAGAGCAGATAAGTCCAAGTTTAAGTCAAGAACAAGAGAATTGGATGATGAAGAATTTAAAAATAATTATTGCAAGTGTTAGAAAATTTTTCTATTAATTTGTGTGAACACAGCATAAAAGTAATTCATATTTGGATTAGTATATTATTTTAATCCTTTAGATCGTGTTGGTTAATCGTCAAGATTTTTGTGGCACAACATGATTTCGATCCTACATTTAAGGTCCTTTTTGATCTAGTCTTTGCCAACAATTCAGTACATTTAGCTGGTAGGAAAGAAGGTAGGTTTATTTTAGCTTCCATTTCTCTTTATTAGTATTTTATATTACTTTTCAAGGGCCAAATACTATTTATTACAAATAAAGTAAATTTTAACTGGCAAGTTTTAAATTATGATTTTATATCTTTTGTTTTCAGTATAAAATATGAAAAGCAAAAAATGATATAAAATTCATGACAATTCCAGTAACAGAAACATGTTAGACTTTTTCATTAAAATCCTTTTAGTTTTTCTGTATATGATTTTGCAGATTAAAATAATAGCAAACTAAGTGTGATGGCACACTTGGCAGCACTTGGGAGGCTGAGACAGGAGGATCAATGGGAGTTTGAGACCAGCATGGGTGTGGGCTACATAGTGAATTCAAGGCCAGCCTGAACTGTACTCAAAGTCTCTCTCTCAAAAAACCAAAACTAAAAGTAATAACAGAAAAAAAATGTAACTTTTTAAAAGTATTTACATATTTTAAGTAATGTTTGGAAGTATTTGGAAGTAAGTATTTAGTAGCAGAATTATAAGTCAGAGAAACTGTATTTAAAAATTTGAGTAAATATTACCAACTTGCTTTCCAAAAATGGAAATTTATATTCTCCAGTAAATGTTTACCTTCTCTGTGTACGATCTTATGTGTGACACTTATGGTACTATGTGGACACACTGGCCTCCTTTTCTAAACAAGAAAGTTGTATCCCTCCTCAGTGTATTTGTTATTATGTTTGTTGCTCTCTTCTTTTATTTAGAAAACCCTCTAGTTTTGCCCTTTGACAAACCTTTAAAAATGAAATTTGCTTAGTTTCTTTAAAATCCTGTATATTCTTGCTTTAAAATTTTGCTTTGTGTTTATTTTTATTGGCACCTGTTTGCAATATATGATGATTATATTTCTCTTGGGGAGGTGGTACATGTACATCACACATCTTATTTCTGTTTTCATCTCCTTTCCCTCTTCTCCCTTCCCTCTTCTTCCATCTCTTAGTCCTTTTCCTTTTTGCAAAAGAAGTATCTTCCTATTTCTTGTTACATATATTTTATTTTCTCTTTATTTATATTTTGGATTTCTCATGTAAGAGAAACTATGCAGTGTTTAAACTGAAGTGTCTGATAATCTTAACCACAACATCATTTTTCATTGGTAAACACTGTCAGTAACTGTACATTGGAGTTTAGGCATCTATCTAAGAATTTAAAACACTATTCACATATTCAAACAAAAATGAATAAGGTCACTGCCTTTTTCTTTCTGGATTCCATTTTTAGTTCTAATTTCCCCTTCGAAATTATTAAACTTTAAGGTACATTTGCTATCAAATATATCTTGTAATTTGTTAAATAAAAGGCATTAGAGGCCTTCCCATTAGGTGCTTAATTATCACAGAAAGTTGGAGAAGAGTCTAAGTGGCCTCTGGACCATGATAAATGCCTTCTCAAATACAAGATCGCATCATTCTACTACTGATAAAAAGAAAAGCAGGTGATCCAATCTCAGAACAATAAATCGCTGTATTAGAAAGGGAAGCATGTCTGTGAGATGCCAATGGACATACAATATTTCTTTCCCATATCAAAGGTAACTTGAGAACTATGTTCACATTAAATGTGCTTTTATGCTTAGTTGGCCTGTTTTGCAAACCTGTCCAAAATAATTATAATGTTCTTTGAATCTTTAAGTCTTTTTGGCTTCTATGTGAGTAGTACAATATCTAATTCAACATAGCACATCAATAAAATAATTTCACATTTCTACTTCTTTTTCTACATTAATTTGTTTGAAAACACCATGGAATTTATTCATTCTTGAGTTACATATTGAGCCACTACTTTGAGCCATATGCTTTGCTGGATCAAAAAAGATAAATATGACACAAAACCTTACCTTGAACAGATACCAATCTAGAGAGGAGGTGGTCAAATGAAGCATGCTTGGAAAAGGGAACTCAGATCCAAAACGATGCCAGAATACATAGAAAGTTTCATAGAGAAAATGATAGTTGTGGTAAAATTTGAAACAACATTTGAAGTTCCATCAAGGAAAAATAGTATTCCAAGCAGGGGCACAGCACCTTAATGTCTAAAGGAAGAGAGTTCAAGAATTATAAGAAATTTATTTTGGCTGACGGTTCCCAGGAGAGGGCAGAGAGAGTTAGGATGAGAAAGACAGACAGACTGATTCATCCACTTTTTCGTCTTAGCCTGAGGTATTTAGATTTTGTCATAAAGACATCAGGGAGCTATTAAATGATGTTAAGTGAGGGATGAAAAAATAGCATCTACTAGATATTAGAAACATTGTGAGCTAACATGTTGACACTGATGGACACCACAGGAAAAAAATTAAAAGCAAGGAGAAAAAAATCATAAAAGTGCATCTTAATAAACCTGGAAAGATGCTGTGTACTCTACTAATTGTATCTCTTATTTATTTAGTATTATCTATTTATAATAATTTCCTCTATTTTTCTCTGGATACCTGACTGAGGTCAGAAGTGGTTGGAAAAGATTACATGGAAAATTCTAAAAAAAAAAATTCATAAGGTTAAATTGTACACCATTCTAGGCAACATAATGATATCTCATGCTTTCCTGCTTCACCCCTGTGTGAATTACCCCTCTGTCCAGCAAATTCACACTTCGTGTACTACCACCTCCTTAGCCACTTAATAGCTGTCTTATCAGATCAACCAGTTATCTGATCACAGTACTTGTGTTCAACTAATCCCAGTATTAGTTAATAATAGTCTCAAAGCACAAGAGTATCGATGCTTGCTTTTTCTATGTCACAGAAATTTGCATGATTAACAAATTACATTTTAATAACTTCAATTATAGATATTTTGTCTAAATGTTGAGCTTCGTATCTGATTACTTTCTTTTCACATTTTCCTGGAAGATAAATTTCTTTCTTACTAAATAACCTTGCACTACATTACCAGTTAAAACTCCCAGCAGCAAAATAAAACAACCACATACCAGAAAAATGCTTGCTAATAATGCTGAATTCTTTGTACTGTTTTTTAAAATGGGTATCTCTTGACATATTGTTGATAAGCATTCAGATATGGGTCAAACTGGTCATGAAATTTAGCCAGTATTTCTTTCAGTATTTTCTTTGTAGTACATTTTCTACTTTTATTGATTTGCTCAAAAATTATAACAATTTTATCATGAACATCAACTTCTTTCAGGAAAGCTGTCATATATTTTGTAATAAAAATCTTACTGGATATAATTTTCCCTTTCCCTAGTAAGTTATTTTCATGGGTATAACAATAGCACATCTACACTACTTCTGTGTGAAAACTAAAGGAAGCATGAACAATAAGGGGAAATATAAGATAGTTAATTAGAATATTTTAATAGGCAAAACAGATTCCCTGCCCTAGTGTGAGTTTAATGTTTTGTGTGGGTGAACATGTATTCAGATTAGCCTTCTTTTTATTCTTGCTAGTCGTGAATATTTTGTTTACAATGCCAATTTCTTTAATGGCTTTTTCTTTCCTGCTGACTATATAATATTAATATATCTCGACATAAATTTTAAAAAGAAATAGTTAAGAGTGAGAATTCTAGTTACCTTGGTTTTAAATTCCTGCTGTACTACATACATTTATGAAATATGTCTATTTTTATTTCTAAAATTCATGTAAACATAAAAGTTATCTAATGATGTTTTCTTTGGAATTAAAGACAAAATATGTAAAGAACTTGGAACAGTGTGGACATCTAATAAGTGATTAATAAGTGATGGATTTTTTTTTCTCTTAAAATTCATTTCAGTAGTCAATGATTTCACTATTGTGATGATAGATTAACACAGGTACTAAATTCAAATGTGAAAAATGTTTGAATTTATATGTGATAGAAAAACTACATATAGGTCAGTTTGTTAAGGATCAGATTACCTGGAACTCATGAGAAATGTGTAATTTTTGTGGGAAATGTGGTTGAAACCTTTACACAGAAAAACACATTATTAACCCCCTTCCCCAAAGCACATATTTCTGAACAGTCTAATGTGTTTATTTGTATATATATCTAGTAAATACATAGTCTAATAGCTTGAAAATAATTAATTTTTAGATTTAAAAATACAATTGTCCTTCAAAGATAATTTTTAGGATCTGACAAGTGAGGTAACAAATATATTAGGAATATGCCAGGAAGCAATAAGGGGTCAGATTGCTATTATCCATGGTATGTGTACTTTGTTTTCCTTTTCTTGTAACATCCAGTTTTCTTTAACATCCAATAGTATATACTTGTAACTGAAGTTTTAGAAGGGCTTATCTTTTACTTCTGATAAAGATGAGACTGAGTTTTCACAGAAATGATGTTGAGTTTTTCGTAATCAGGAAAAAAGAAGAATATTTTTCTAAAGAGGGTACCTCATTTTCTTTTCCATTCAGGCTAGGTTTCCAGAACTCTGACCTTTTCAGTGTCCACAGAGCCTGTATCTTGACTGTACAAGTCTAGAGAAGGGATTTGTAGCATTGAGATTGAGGCATAGAGAAATGAAAAGATTGAGCCTCACGAAAGAGATCTTGACACAACTTCAAGTCCATAGAATATGTTGGCTGACTGATCTAAAACTGAAGTGAAGTTAGGTGCAGTGAGCAGATTTAAAATACAAGGCTTAGAGGAATTCCCTGAAGCAAGAAGATATGGGTGAAGAGAAGGGAGCTGTTAAGATCACCAAGGGCCCCAAGCTTATTGGGCAGAAAGTCCAAGCTCCTCCTACTAAAAGTTTGTTTGTGTGGGCTGCGTGCCTAGTAAATGATCTTGGCATGTATGCTCAACCTCTTTGATCTAAAAATGGAGAAGAGGAGGATAGAGGAGGCAACATTCAATAATGTAATTTAAAGATCTCCCCTTATCCAGAGGAATACTAGTATGCCAAACCTTCTTTTCTTTACCATTTTTGAATTCCTGTGTAAAATATGAAGTCTGTAAGGAGGTGAAGAGGTCATCTTTGCATCGCCCATGCATCAAAATATTTTACTGAGAATTAATGAATGAAATTTTTCTCTTTGGTTTTAGTCCCAATGGTCTCACTGCTATTGTTTTCAACCCCTATAAAATGTGCTCCTATTATTTGTCATTCTTTAAGTTTTAAAATGCTCATGCTAGAAAAATTTTCTCATGTGATCCTTGCAGATGATACATAAAAGACATAGGATTTGCATTAAGAACTTTATTTCAGAGATGAAGAAGCACACACACACATATATATATATATATAATGTAATTTCATATATATATGAAATAGTTAATGCCGTAAAGTTTAGTACAATAATTTCATATATATATGAGGTGAAGAAGCATATATATATATATTATTCCATATATATATATATGATACTGTTAATGCTATACTGTAAAATTTAGTACAATGGAACAACCTAGAATCCAGATCTCAGAGACTTAGGACTTGTTCATATCATTAATGTGAGTAAAGGCTCTTTAATATTATTTTTTTAAAAGATCCTCAACATTAAAATAACAGCATATGCATATAAATTTAGAAACTCTGGTCATGAGATAGGATCTTAGTCACAGCCAAGTTCTTTTTTCGAGGACTGAGACTTGCCTCATATTCTGTGAGAATGAACACAGGCCCTCAAGTCCCCTAGACTGTTCTCTATCTAAAGTTGACTATACTTTGGGTTTTTAACAAAGGAAATACATATGGTTTTCTGTTTTAGAAATACCTGTACAGGCTGGGGATTTAGCTCAGTGGTACCATACCTGCCTTGCTAGAGCAAGGTCTTGAGTTCAATTCCCAGTACCAAAACAAACAAACAAAACAAAACAAAAACAGAAATACCTTTACAGTTACTCTCCTGAGAGTATATTGAAAGAGACAAAAATGAAAGCAGATATCAGTTATGAGGTTACTGCAATAATCCAGAGTGGTTTAGACCAGCATTATTGCTGGAAGGAGGTGAGAAGTTGTGTTATTGATATGTTTTTAAAAGTAGAACCAACATCATTTCCTAATAAACTGAATAAAGTGAAAGAGAGGAGTCAAAAGTGGTTTCATTTTTTCTGGTGCCTTGATAATATCTGTAGAACTTGGATGGAGTATTGGATACCAAAAACTACTTTGGAGGTACAGATAAATAAGGAAAAACATTTCCCCAGACATTTGGATAAAAATTTTAGTCTGGATTAGTGTGCATTCAGTTTCAAATTCTTAAAATATAGATGGAAGAAAATACTACTTTGCAAACTATGCTATAAAGAAAGTTTCTTGGGATAAAACCTACAAAAAATAATTAATAATGACAAATGTGCAGTTTGCATTTTAGACTTAGTAAAAGAACTGACCTGAGATGACCAGACCTGAGGGGATGTATTTGAAAAGAAAATCAATATAAATCAATAGCAATATATAGTAGAAATATAATGTAGTCTTAGATTTATCTATGAACAAAAATCTGAAGAACTATTTCTGCTAATCTGGTTTGCTCATCTAAACCACCAAAAAAAAAAGAAACCAGTTGAGAGATTATTTTCTCACTTCTCCTAAGAAGGAATGTAACTATTACCATTCAAGAGGCATGAGATAAATTAATTCAGTATACAAGTGGATGCCTTATGGCACTAGTACTTTTTCTCTGTGATCATGTCTGAGGAAGGCTGGTACAGACCAAGGTCACAACTGACCTACCATCTGTTTTTGTAAATAAGGTTTTATCAGAACACAACCATGTCCATTTGTTTACATATTATCTAGGGTGCTTTTATGGTACAACTGCAGAATTGAGTGGTGGGAAAGAGACAAGCTAGAAAAATCTATATTAATTACTATCTGGCACCTCACAAAAAATTAAGTTACCTAACAATGGTCTGGAACAATGAATATAATCTGTCTACTATTGGCCACACAGAAAATATAATACCTAGAATATTATGTCACATTTTCTACAAAGATTAGATAATAGTTTCCAGAAAAAGATGAATGAAAAACCTAACCTTTTAATTCAATTCATGAGGGATTAACTGTATCCTTAGTTCATGTTGAACACTGTATTTGGTTTGGACTAAAAAAAGAATAAGCTCCAGGTAATGTTTTCAGTGAAGTTATACCCTAATACAGAAAATGCACATAAGTATGTGTAATGCTCTGTGCTAATACTAAGTTGGAGTCATGTGCAAAGAGCCATCTAAACATAAGTCAATTCTGCTGATGATGGCTTGGAGACTGTTGCAGAGTAGGAATTTGACCTGGGGTTTTCAAACAAGTTAGAAATATATTCAGGCAGACAAGAAAAACAAAAATGTTTCTAAAAGAGGGTTATGAATGAGCAAAAGCAGAAGCTCTATGGAGTCTTTGTTGAAAACTGAGTGCCAAGACTATTTTATAAACCCAGTGTAATTCGGCAGATGTCCTTTGACTTCCTCAACTTTGCTTCTTCTCCAGTTCTGGCAAAATTTTCATGATATTAAAAGCTGCTGAATGACTTATTGGTACTCTGCTCTTACCAAGGACCTGAGAATATCAAGGCAGATCTGTGCTAGGCTTTTGCTTTAGTGACTTCAACTCTGGTCCTCCTTTGATCTTATTGGCTTCCACATATCTACATGTATTAGGAAACCGAGAATCTCTAACCAATGGTCTGGTCTTGCTTACAAGGCCTGAACTGGCGTCTTCCTTTGTCTGCAGCCCTTGTCTTTAGAACCGCAAAGCTGAGGGAAGTCTCTTTGTAGCCGAGCAGCTTGCATATGTGGGCCATGATATGCATAGTGCACAAATATCTGAGGCCCCTCTTTGTGTGAAGCAAAGTTGGTGTTGGTGGGAAGAAAAGAAGGCAGTCTTGGTCTGTCATCCAGAGATGACGGGCAAGATTGTAATGAGATGCCAAAAAATGAGTACCAGCTGCTGGACAGCATTTTAGAAGTGAACTCTGGTCAGATTCATCTGCACCAGGAGCAAAAAGCTTGATAAAGTTAGCAACTAAAGATGATTGCGGGAAAAGCACTTGGACAAAAGAATAGAAGGCCAGATTCCACATTTTGCCAAGATTTTTCACCTTGTTATGAAGCAAAACATAGCCATTTCTCTACCATTACCCTCAACGTATTCAGATGATCCTCTTCTTTTGAGTAATTTGGCTCCTTCTTTCCTTTTTCTTTCCATAGCCCACTGTGGCTGGAGCTTTAAGAATTTGTAAAACAGAAGGTTCTGTATTGATTAAGGCTTTTATATACTTGGAAAATATCTAAGTTATTAATAATTAGTTTATAATTAAATTATTTTTAATGAACTTCACAGAAAAATGTTACAACAAATGATAATCTCCCTTCAAGTTACTGCTGTATAACCTTGGTCGTTTTACTTTACATATTATTACTTTGCTCAACTTACTTTCTTTGTATGTTTTTCATAAACTCCAACAACCTAAAAGATGGTTTAATGAGTTTGGGGACTAAGCATTGCTTAGTAGTCTGCCCTTGTTTATTATATATTCCAGGTTCTGCATAAAATAATTCTATTTAGTTTTATACATGACTATTTAGGCTTTGAGGTCAATTAAAAATGTAAGATGTATAAGTAGGGAAAATCAGCAATATAGCCATTGTATTGGAGACCTAGAAAAAAATAAATGCTGTACAAAGGCTGTAGATTTGAACTTATTTTTTATCTATAAGATTATCAAAATTACATAAATGCCTAAAGTGCTTTCTTTTTTGTGCTACTTCTTCATTTAACAAAACTCATCAACAAAATAACAACAGAGTAAGTAGTCCTAATATATCTAGAATAAACCAACTAGGGCACTGAAGAATTTGTCCATAGTCATGTTGTAGAGAACAGTGTGAAATGTTCAGCCACATTGCCTTTATCATATAGAAAATTAAAATTAGTCTGACTTTTCCTTTCAAAGATATTTCTTGGAACTATGAAGGACTAACTAAAGGGTAAAGATTCTAAAAATATAAAAAATGTTAAAAGACTATTTTACCACAGTTCTCCTCAGAAATGGTCTGGACCAGTGCAGCAGCAGTGGAGGGGTGATGAAAGAGAAAAGGACTAATCAGAGAGAATTGTGAGTTACTGGAAGTGAGAATGTTTAGTCCAGAGATCGGACACCACACATAGGGTCAAGAAGTGAAATCTCCTTCTGTCTTAGAAATTCCATAGGCAGGTGCCTTTTAATGGAGGCTCCACTCTCTCCTACAGGAGATATTCCCAGGGGAGGAAGCAGTGGAGCAGGTGGAGCTATGTTAGGTTATATAGATGGTGGCCTACTTTGCCTAGATCTTAGGTGTTATTTAGATGAATGCTGAAAAATAATTTAGAGTAATGATTTCAGATTCTCTAAGAACGAGGCTACAAAGGAAAGAAATGATCACTAGTGCTTTATTGGGGAGAATATAGCAATAGTGTATATTAACATTTGATTAATACTTTCTGCTTTTCTGATTAACATTTTTTATTGGTTAATGTGTAAACCTCATGAACTTATTCCCTCATCACAGATCCTGACACATGTATAGTGAGTATTTGATATAATTTAGAATGGATCAATTGGTGAAGAGTATTAGATAGAATGTCCTGTATGCATTTTCACTACATGTTTCTCAGATAATTGGTTACATATTAAATAATTAGAAGGACTTATCAAAAATAAAAACTACTGAGGTCTCCTAGTACCAAATATACCAGAATAGTTTTAGAAATGGCATAGTTGGGCATGGTAAAATATACCTATAATCCCAGAACTCCAGACAGTGAGGCAGGAAGATTGCAATTTGAGGCCAGCCTGAGTTTCATGGAGAGTACAAGGCCAGTCTGGAGCACACAGGGAAACTGTCTCAAACCAAAGGAGGCTGGGGAGGGGAGAAGCGTGAACATCCATTTCTATAAGCTCAGTGTTTTCAGAAGTTCTCAGGAGATTTGAAGATGTAGCAAGAATTGAGAGAACCACTTACCCAATGAATTAGTATTTTCTTTCCTAATCTACTGCCAGTTACTATTTGTCCTTGGATTTGAGAAAAGCCTTACTCACTCTGAACCAGTAAGTTAGCAGTTCCAAATCTTTTCATGTAAGCAGCAACTGCTGACAAATTTTCTTGCAGAATAATCATGGGGAAAACAGCTACAGTCACTTACTTGGTTCTCTCGGGGTCAGTATTAAAATTGTCAGCAGGGGAATGTTTGGAGTGGCCGCAATGTGATCTTTTCATAATGAGAAATGGTCATTTAATGTTTTCTTAACATTGTAAAATCAGACCTTTTCATGGATTCCATGAGAAGATGCCATTCCCCTGGGAAACAGAGAAGTGCTCCAAAAACACTCACCTTATTTTCTGAGAGAAAATGTTCCTTATTACGTACCTTCCTCTCAGTCCCAGGATCAGAGACCCTTCCTTTTCAAAGCCACATTAGTGTGTCCAGCTCAAAGCATCTTTGGCTTTCAGTGTCTCATTCTTTGATCCGCCTTTGTAGCAAACTGATAACAGCAACATTAAAAGCACTACAAATAATACCTAAGAGCTAAGCTTCACTTTCAAAAAACAATTCCAAATGCTGAATACTTTCTCTGGTGTGAGAACTGAAAGTGTAAATGAGGATCAAAATGTATAATAGGAAGATAATGTGACATAAGAAGGAAAGGTCCAAAGGGGAAAGGGAAGTGAGAGGAGTAGGGAAAGAAAAGAAGGGAAAGGAAAAATATGAGAAAGGAAAAAACAGAAACAAAGTCTTTATAAATAGGGAAGGGTGGAGGGGTTGAAGGGAGGGCAGGAGGATGGGGAAAAAATAAGAACCAAGATACATCATGTACAGCTTCCCAATGATGAATGTCATCATATTGTACACATAAAATGTACCAATGAACTTAATGAATTAAAAAAACAAAAACATCACAATTAGCATATTTTAAAGTTTTCTTTTAAAAATTAAAACATGATAAATTTCTCATCAAAATGTTAAAATGCAGCAAAAGTTTGTAAATGTTAACTATTAGGATTTTAAGTTTGCTAATATTATTAGTGATATTTAAGCTTAAAAATCAAGTTTAAGTAAGTGTAAAAATGCTAATATTACTTAGTAGTAATGATCCATGCCTCAAATATTTGCAAAAGTTCCTAATGGTGCATATGCTAATTTGCTTTTTCAATCATTTGATAAGTGTGCTTGGAGAACTCTTCAAGTGCCAAAAATTTTCAGACCCTGTAATATAACAGTGTTCAAAGAAGAGAAAAGTGCTTGTGTCATACAGCTCACATGGTGTTCAAAGGAAATAGGCAATACCTAAAAAACCCACTTTAAGCAAATATATAAAATATTTTAGTAATACATTAAATGTTCTAGTGGTTAAAACATGAGGCCAAGAAAAAGTGTCTCAGATTTAAATAGGGCCACAGAATGTCTTGATTTAAAGGGGGCTTCTCAATGTAGATCAGACAGGTGAGAGAGCAACTATTTGGCAAAAGGAAAGGCATGTGCAAAGGCCCAGTGGCAAAAATATTCTTGGCGTGTTTAAGCAGTGAACAATTTAGCTAGGAGACTGGATTAGGATAAAAATAAGGGCTAAAATGAGAGGATGGAAGTACAAATAGTGTAGGGTATTACAGGCAATAACAATCTCTGACATTTTGTCAGTGAGGCCAGAAGACATTGGAGCCATTCGAGTGTTATGAGCAGAGAGGCAGCAACGAGGCTGATCTGATTTGAGTGTGAACAAGATCCCCTGGCAAGTGTTTTGAGAATAAAGTAGGGCAAAGACTATTATTGGCAATGATTCTGACCTCTTCCCTGAAGCAGCTTTATCTGAATTAATCTGATTATGAGGAGCATAGGTCAGAAGCAGAAGCTGCAGTTGAGAAATCAAGGTCAAATTAACTGATAGATTTCAGAAAATACCTGGCTCAAAGATAAAGTTCACAAAGCAGCTGGATAAAGGAACATCATTAACACAAATGAATGAACGGCTTTTTGACACCACAACTCTGTGTCTCTTAGATAAATACTTTTTAATGCACTAGAATACAACAGTGAAGCAAAATCTGGTTGCATTGGTTTAGAATGTTTTCAGAAACTAATTTTTTGTGGCTTTTAGAAATAGAAACTTGCATTTCTGTTGTATTTCAATAGAGCACAATGCTAGGCTAATAAAATGTTGGGGGGTATGGGTCCAAGTATACTGTGTGTGAAAATTATGCTTTTTGTCCTAGAATCTCTCCAAACTGGAGAGACTAAAACTTTAGGTGAAATGTGCAAATTAACTCAAAATTTATACAAAGATCAAGCAAGTTATTTAATTTAACATAATTCCGGAATGTTTGAGGCTGCAGAAAAGTTTGTCATGGGGAAAATGGGACAAGAGAGGTGTGTACTGCAATTGTTATGCAATTTTTGCTCCCCTCTTCCATTATGGTAGGGAAAAAAACTTGTAAGAATCATTTGCTGCACAATGTGAATATGTGTTCACTCAGATTCTTATAAGTATTATGGCATAATTATTAGAATAAAAGGTAGAAGTAGATTAACACTGCAATTTTGAACAACAGAAAAATTTAAATCCTGAAAGTATCTGTTCCAGGTGCTTTATGCATTTCCTTAACCCTTTCAGCAACTTTCTCTAGTATGATTTCCTCATTTGTCAGAGGTGGAAACATGGATTCAGGGACATTAACTCTTTTGTGTAGGTTCTATAACTATCAACAGGACGGCTTAGGTTTGAATATAGCCACACCTCACTTCAAAGGAAGAAGGAAAAGACATATTGGTTATATGCCTAAAAGGAAAGGTGGACTGGAATCTGTGTGAGTGGCACTAATGACAACAATAGATAGGGACTAGGAAAAGGAGAGTTGCCTAAGTTATCCGTGCAGGAGGATCATGTCCTTTGGTTTAAGGTTTCCAGAGCGGACAGGAAGTAGCAATACAGTGAGCGAGAAGAGTAGTATTTTAGAGAGATCATCAAATCAAATAGACACACATAGGGAATCATCAGAGACCCAGATTCAGAATCTCACATGGAAAAATTTCTTTTAAAGTCCCAAGGAGGTTCTAAATTTGTGTACATTTATCAGTCCAGATTGCTGGATTTTTCATTTTTAATAAAATCTTGTGCATGAAAGAATTTGTTCTGTATGCTGAAGATCTTTGCAGTCAAATAATAGTAAAGCTAAGAGTAGAGGTGAAGAACCTCATAGTCAGTTTCTTATTTTGCCATATCCCTGCAAGAAATTCTGTTACTGCTGAGTGTGCCTTGAGGAGTCATAAAAAAACAGGAAAACGTGCTTTTTATTTGTACTTGGGCATCCATGATCTGTAGTTTTCATTCATACTAGAATTGGACCAGCCATGTAAAAGAAGCAGCACTAGGCCCCTTGTGGTACACAGACAAAACCTCAGCTTCTAATACTATCTAATCTATATTCAATATTGTTCAATGGAATAGAATGGAATAAGAACATTATGGAACTGTTGTGTTCTGTGGTTGCTATTGTTCACATTTTCTGCCTTTGAAGAGGTCCAAGACACAGATAGATATTGAAATTATCTCAGGGCAGTTACTGGAACATCTGTTCTCCAGAGGAATAGGATGAGGATCTCAGACTGCGTTTAAATGATGATAATAGGAGGATGTCTGCCATTTTTTCCCATTAAGTTTATTGGTACATTTTCAGTATAAAATACAGTTACATTCATCATTGGGATCTTGTACCTTTACATGAGTATCTCGGTTCTTATTTTTTTCCCCTTCCCTTGCCCTCCCTTCACCCCCTCCACCC